>CAEFZX010025022.1:0-140645 GCA_903066825.1 Alfaro cultratus | reverse complement strand
TGGCATTAAGGCTCATTCTGATGTTACACGCTTCACTTGGTCTCATTAAACTTAAAAATACATCTTTTTCTTTAATACAATTGTAAAAAAGTAAGTTTGGTGAGTGCTGGCTGTTTAGGATGGGGAGAAGAGGGACCTTTTTGTGTTGCGACCTGACCACCCCTAGACGGGTCGTAACAGACGTGATAACAGATGCAGCACTGAAGTCATGAGACTTCTTCCTTCAAATTTAATTAAATGTTGTTTTTTTTTCTTTTCTGACACATTGGAAGAAAAACAGATAGAGACATCAACACTACTTTCTGACAACACTAAAAAAAGTTATCTGCTAAACAAACTGAATTTAGTTTATTCATATACGGTAGTACACATTCACAATAAACATACTCTCAAGGCTCTTTTCTGCGTGCCCTGTTATATACAATTCAATTCAATCCAAATTTTGTTCAGATCAATCAAGTTCATTTTGAGACAATTTAATAAAAAGATAGTCAAATTCAGATCCACCTGCATGCAGCCTGACCTGTCCAAATGTTGATGAATCTAGTTGTAATCAATAATTGGATAAACCCGCCACCTACAGTTGACATGAGTGATTGACTTTGGAGGAATCCCTCTATGGCGAAAAGAGCCACTCCTTTCCACTCCGGAAAGAACCAAATTAAATGAGCAAATATCTGAAAGATTGGGATTTATGAGACAAGAAGTATACACGGAAAAACCCATAGAAATATTGGTCTGGAAAAGGTTTTTATGGTAAAGAAAACAAACATTATGCAGAGTTAATGGCAGCAGTAGCTCTGTCCATGTCTTTGTCCAGGAAAGAGAAATAGGTAAAAGCAAAGAAGATTAGAGCCAGGACTGGTTTCACTTGAAATAAAACAATTTAAAATAAAAATTAAGTTAAAAGGAGCAAAACAATAGTGCTGTCAGTGGCTCCATCAAAGGAAAAAAGACAGATAAACACAAAACAGCTGAGCAAGGTGTACTTTCTATTGAGTGTACAGAAAGTACACAAAACAAAGCAGCAATAGTGACAGCTCAATAACAGAAGCAGTAAAACACAGCTAAACATAATTTTTTGAGGAAAGATCAAACTGAGATGGACAGAAAGTTTGTCAGGAAAGAGGCACAGTTCAACCCGAAAATAATGTGGAAAGAAAAGAAAAGGGGAAATCCAAGTAAATGGCAGCAGTTGTTGCCATGAACCTGACAACAACTGCACAACGTAAAGTAGCAGGATTAAAATAGCACAGTGCAAATGCAGTTGATACTTTCCTCTGCACTCTAATGTACAGCAGTATAACTACAGTGATGGCTCAGATAAGAACTATAAACTTTAAAAAACAGAAGCTTAGTCTCAAAAGTAGACAAGGTGTCTGACACATGTACAAAGCCTATCATAATGATCAAATATTATAAATTGTTGCTTTTTGTTTTTCGTAACCTGCAGCTTTGCTGTCAATGTTGGCCCTGATGAGCAGGACATCACGATGCATATTAACCCTCGTTTTAATGCCCACGGAGACGAGAACGCAGTCGTCTGCAGCTCCTATGAAGGAGGCAAGTGGTGTAAGGAGGTCCGTGAGGGAGGCTTTCCTTTCCAGCAAGGAGAAGAGTTCAAGGTGTGTCGATATTGTCAGACAAATGGGTCAGAGTATCTCTATCAATCATGTTTTGGTGTCAATTTTCTTCTGTCTAATATATTCCTTTCTTTAGATCATCATTGAATTCACTCCCGCTGAGTTTGTCGTGAACTTATCAGATGGCTCTACAATCCACTTTCCCAACCGCCTGGGTGCAGAGAAGTACTCAGTCATCAGCTTTGACGGAGAGGCTCGCATCCTGAGCGTCGAAATCAAGTAAACCTCCATGTTGTGAAGAGTATTTGAACTGGCAGTTAAATACCACATGTGCCGCTTGCTTTCAAAATCCTCCAAACATTTGTTTCCAGATTTTGATATTCAGCAAATTCATGACTAGGTTTAGGCTTGTTTAGACTAGATGCATTCACAAATAAAAATAAAGGTGGATAGACAGCACCTGTATAGAGTAAGAATCCTCGGATTTGCAGAGAAAAATATGCATACAGAGAGTTTTGTGACTGGAACAACTTTTGTTTTGTTTTTTCAAATTTAACAACTGACCAAAGACCTAAAAAACATTGTTATGTTTTATAGTGTTATTAGGGTTTTGAGTTTGTCAAATTATCCAAACATAATTACACACACACGCACGCTTGTTTTTGTTTTATGGATCTACCATTTTTCTTTGACATTCCACTGGAATTACAATGTTTACCTGTAACAACATCTGTTAAAATGATCAACATAAATAAGCATTTCAGACATGTCAAACGTTTTTATTTGTTTGCTTTTTTTTTTCCCTTGCCCAATAAAATCTCAGTATTTGTGAAAAAAACAATCGGTTGCTTCTTCTCAATATATTTTGCAGAACTTTTTAACTATCTGTTTTCAGGAGAGGTGTAGCCAAAAACTGTACTCCAGTTATGTTGAACATATGTTGAAGTAGTTCTACTCTAAATTAAAATCAGCCATCCAAGAAATTACTTTAGTAAGATGAAAAAAAAGATAAAAAAAACCCCCAAAACTACTCAAGTACTGTACAAGTACTCATATACATCTGATTTAATATGTGAAATTATTGTTGTCTGACAGACAACAATATAATGGTATTTTAAAAATCTGATTTAAATGCTGAAATTGAAAAAAAAAAAAAATACAAATAAACACAAAAATAAAAAAAAGAAATCTAGCATTCTAGCTTTTCCAAATCTATCTTTTTTCTGTTAAAAAGACAACAACCATAAAAAAACTGTATTTGTATGTTAGGGTAAGGTATTTCCAGTGACAATGTATATGGTTCAGGGTATATAAAAATGATTTTTATCAACTATGACAGCTCATTGGTTTTCTTGAAGAACATTGAGTTAATCCAGTTAAATCTCTCAGCCCTCCTCAGCCTGCCTTCCCCTTCCCTGTATAACCTTTGACAGAGGTTATACATTTTGCCATTTTGCCAAGTGAGTGGAAATGAACAAACCACAAAACTGCAAGACTGTTTTCACTCAGGATGGAATGCTGTCAGAAAGACACTGGAATGACATAGTAATGATGATGACCTGTCAAATTAACAATGACAAATGTTTTGTGAACTCCAGCTCAAAGGAATGAGATGGGGAAATTAAACATTTCAAAATGTGCATTGGATTATAAAGTAATCTTATGGAAACCCTTTTTTGGCTTTTTTTTCAAGCTATCTTTGTCTGATATTGAATTTTATTTGTTTATTTTAATACAAATATATACAAAACTACAAATATTTTAGGGGCTGATGAAAAGCACTGTATGGAAAGGTCTATTTGTTTCCACTTTTAGTTTAGTTTAAAAAATAAGAAGCAGTAATTACCCGTCTTAGCCAGTAGGTGTCAGTATTGCTTCATTATAAAATGAGAAACTGTAGTTTGATCACTACCTGTGTTGTCTTTGGCTTCTGAGATTAAATCTCTAGCATATTTTGGCCCTTGTTTCAAAGCATTGCTATGTACCATGCTCATAGAGCTATGTTAAATGCAGCTGATTGTGGTGAAAAAGTAAGATACTTAAATCCATTCCTCCTTGATATAGATGACAAACTGTCCAGAAACACAATTTTACTCTAATATCCTTCACACATTTCTCAGTTGCAGTTCACACAGAGATTATTGGATCCATCTTTTATGTGCGATGCCATTTCAGATCATGGGTTGACATGGCAACAGCTGCTAAAACACCCCAACACATCACCATCGTCAAGTAGCTTAATGGTCATCGGAGGGTTATTGCACTGACCGCACTAATTGTATCTGCTTTTCCACGTTCTTGCAGGGCATTCATTATTAGCTAACTACTTTTTAATGTTAGGCAAAAAAATATCAGTTATAATTTTAGTGTATAATGTTTTTCTTTTACGCTTCCCTATTTCTCACTGTCAAATCACAGAGATATGAAATATATTTTCTCTGAAGGAAATGACTGAAAGCACATTGATTACCTAGAATTGGATATGAATGTATTTCTAAAGCTTCAGCTCCAAAAACAAGTTTTTTTTTTTTTGTTTTTTTTTGGTTGGAGTCAAATGTTACATAACAAAGAAAAAGTGAACATTTTTACATCATGTCTACTTTTAGGTTCTGTATCATGTGGGAAGAAAAGCACAAAGAAAGACCTGTTCACAAACTCATAAATGACATTGTCTGTGGTCTGTTTATCTGTTTAAATCAGGATTAGGGTCTAAAATGTTGTAAGAGGGCCTGTTTAAATATTTCCACGACTATAGAGGGGATAGGAAACATGTAGAAGAAGGTCAGATGAAAACAAAGCTGAACTGTTTGACCTATTTGAAAAACTTGTGTGTGGCAGAAAACAAACCATGTTCATCACTGTCAATACACCAAACATCATGCAGTGGAGATGCTTTTCTGCAGCTGATATAAGAAAGTTGCTGAGTTTAGCATTATATTCCATTCTGTTACATAAAATCTCAGTAAAATACTTTGGCAAGACTCTGTACATGTTCTAAAACAAGACAATGATGCTATAAAGTTGACATTACACTACTCATTAGCTGACTATCCCAAGCACAACTACATAGTGACACGAAGATGAAAAAAATCCAAAGCACAACAAAAATCAAAGGAGACATCACTCTTATGCATGTACATGTGTATCTGACTCTTGGGATTGGAAAAAAAGAAAAAGAAAAAGAAAACTTGATGTGATGTAACAGGAGGAAATGTCCTGAAATATACAGAGTTGAATTTAAGAGGCATGAGCAGACAATAGGAAATAAAGAACATAGTTTATATATCAGAAGAGTTTCTTATTCCGTGGTCCATAACGTTAAAGGGTGATGCTTACTGTTTTCTTCTTGCTAAAGATTCGTGTAATATTAAATGTCAGTTGCAAAAGTGATCTAGGTGGGGGAAGAAAATTAGTTGCCACTATAATTGCAGGTTTTGCATAACATTTAAATCTCTCTTTGAGCTCTTCCTCCCACATTCTTAATGGGAAGTAACTCTCTTTAGCATCGTATAGCTTCATTGTATTGTGTCAGACATTATCAATAAGCTGTGCTGTGTTTTCTCTGCATCCACGCAGATAATTTTAGGTTGGCTTGAAGCTGATCTACGGAAGCCAAACAGACCAGCATACTTCCTCGCAGGGTTCGGAGTGCTAATGTGTGCATTTCTATTTCTTACATATGCTAAAGGTGATATTCGAGAGGATGGGGACGATTCCACTCGTCAACACACATGCCGTCGTTCATTTCTCTCCACTCTTTGACATATTATAATCTCTTTGCTCGTTGTACGCCTTGTGGAAACACAAAGTCACACAAACCTATAAAAAGACGCAGAAACAGACGTAAATTTAACTTTTCACTCAGCAGACTGAAAAAAGAAATATGCTTAGCAGTCAGCCGTTCAGTTTTGTTTTATTTCAATAGTCTGAAAATGCATCAATGTTATTCTTTTTACCTGTATGTTGTCACTTATTCAGTGTGTGAGTAAATGTGCTGAAACGTGTGGAACAGAATGATTCACCTCAGCTTACATAAAACCTCTGTCTATATTTAGCACCAGCATGACTCCAGATTTCTGCACCAAAGCTATCAGCCACACACTAAGATGTGCGTGGGCCTGCCATGAGCTGACTGCAGTGCTGGATTCACGCTCTGCAAAAATAACAAATAAATGATGCATGATTGTATGCAGTTTGTTCTATGTGCAGTGGCTGGGGAATATTAGGAGCAGCTCTTGGTGGAAGTCTACATGGACATAAATGTTAAGGAGTTATTGAGGTTTAAATTAGCTCTTGGATTTTTTCCCCCCTCCCTACAGGGTTGAAGGACATCATTTCCTACATCTCTCATGAGAACAAATCAGTTTTTCAGTATTAGTTTATTGTTGGTGTTGAGAAATGACCTGGTCTAAAAGCTTTTACCATATCATGTTTACTGCGTTTCTGAAAACTTGCTTTGATAAAGAAAAGGACGGTTTTGGCTGTTATCATCAAGCTCAATTAATGGGTGGATGTTTGAATTCTTTTAATTACACTGTTTTTATAGTGCTTAATTAAATGTATTCAGTTACACGACTTACAAACCATTGTTTATATCTGCTCAACATCACTAAGATCTGTATTTGGGAAGGATTACTATTTTGCTGAATCTCAAACTCTGTCCAGGCTCCAGCCTTGTAGCTTTTCCTAGTTTATCTCGAAGAATTTTGAGGTACTCCTTTGATATTACTCATTGTTTCTATGTACTCTAGCTCTCTGCTTGCAGTTCAGTGGGAAGATGCCAATTTGTCCTTGGGCAAGATGCCAAACTCCAAGTGGCCTACCAGTCTGCAAACCGGTGTATGAATGCATGCACAGACAGGTCAAGGGGAGTTGTTGTGAAAGTACTTGTACTAAGTGATCCGTAAGCACCGTGTAAGATTTGACCATGTGCCATTTATTTGCTGCATCTCTACTGTTTATTAGTCGATACATCATTGAACCACTTATGCATTTTAAGTAATGTCAAAGCTCAGTTCTTCACGTTTTACTTTACCAAACATTCCTTTTGGCGATGTTGGCATCTACTTGGGCACAATCGCTTTTCTCATTCAAATCCTCCGCAGAGACTTAACTGTTCGACGTCTTTTTTTTTTTTTTTGAACTTACTAAAAGGCTCATCTTCAAATTGCACCTCTCTTGCATCCAATCAGCATGTCTGTCTTGAATGTTCTATTTAGTACCGTCTCAGTCTATGCTTTCTGTTCTCTGTCTTGATGCTGCACACCAGAATCCAATCAGATTATCTGCAGATTGTTGCACCCGTAGGGTTGCTAAGCAAAAACATAGGTTTGCTAAGAATGTAGAAAACTGCAATGGATTTCTACCTATTTAAGGATTCACCTATTCACAGATTTTTCACAGAACATAGCAAGTATTTGCAGAATATTTGGCTATTTGTGAACTTTTTTCATAGAGCATGTCTACATTATAAAAAATAAAATGTAGCTTGAAAGAAATACCTAGGAGCAATGCTTTTTGATACTTGATTAGCCAGTGTTTGCAAAGCAGCCAATCATGGAGTGCCATTTATTTTCCTTGGCACTGATTGGTTGCATGTCCACGAGCAGAGAGAAGGAAGACTGTAGATATTAGCTTCTGCCGTACTACCAAGACAATTTCCGCTGCGCATAATAATGAATACTGCGGTATGTTTGGCACTTTAACAATAAGAAAAAGAAATTCTAAGAATTTGTAGAGAGGGGAGGCTCAAGTATTCAAGAATTTCAGCTATTCAAGGGTCGTTGTGGTCCCTAACTCTTATGAATACCAGGACTCCACTTTATGGTTACTTAATTAAGTCTCCAGCAAAATAAATCAAACTTATGATTGCAGTACCAATTTTCTGTGGTACTGCAATCGATGCTGACCTGGTCATGTGTTGTTTTCTTTTTTTTTTTGTCAGTCTTACGGTGCACTGCTCTACAGTAAAACCAAGCAGCAAAAGGTGGGAACCCAGGGGAATTTGGCTGTTTTGTCCCAGCCAAGCTGAAGAATAACCGTGACAGCTTGGAACGTACACCGTCATTGACCTGCCCTCTAGTGACAATGTGTGTGTGCTTGCGTAAAGTGTACCCATGTGTATGCATGCATGACGGCACAGATGGCCTTTTGCCACAAAGTGAGACATCAAGTATTCTTCCTTAGCTGTACTGCTGAGTTACAGTAGGCAACCGATGTTCCAACCATGCTAGCTGTCACAAAAACATTTTATAATTTTTGCTGAACAAATGTTCTCAGCTAAGTTAAACAAGTCCTTGTTTAACTTACTTATTATTATAAGTAATAATTTTATTACTTATTATAAGTAATAATCATTACTTATTGTGTTCTACTATAATAAGTACTGATTGCTTAATTGCATTTATGTGTTTAACTTGATCCCTGGTATTAGTACCTCTGAGGCAGATTTAAAATGCACTTCACATTTACTGTGCCTATGTTGCTTTTGTTTACTTGATTTGCCATCATGATTGAAATAATGCTAATGGCCACATTGTTCCAAGCAAAAACATGGAGACCAATGCAAATAATGTATTTAGACTTTTGTCATACCAACAAGCATACAAATGTCATAATTCATGTTTTGACAGGAGCAATGTGTCCTTTAGGTTGTAGACTAAAAGCAAATGTTTGCTTTTGCTATCATGTGGTATGCAGAGGGAGTTATCCTCCCAATACGCTGACATGCTGCAGGAAGTAGACCTTCAGGCTGTGTGCTCTCTGCTCAGCCAAATCACTGCAGGCTCATCCTGTAAACACAGCTAAAGTCTTTCAGGCTCTGCTGAATGCTCCCCATTTGTTCTTTCACCTCTGATGATTTCTCTTCAGTTAATGCACTTCCAAGCAGTCAGAATCATCTGGCTTCATCTCCCACTCATGCATTGAAAACATTCACTTCTTTTCCCCTCCACATGTCACTTTGGAAACATGCAGTTTCTAAACGGCTGGATTTTATTTTCTTGTGTTTCACAGGCCACATTAAGCAAGTAGTGGTTTCGCAAATGCAGCCCACATTACAATGCACAGGTCTGAATGTGTGCAAAACTTTCATCTGATGCATAGGGACTTGGAAATGATTGTATTTAATATTTGCAAATGTCATGTTGCAAAAACCTTGTTGTGTATTTTATGTTAGACCAACACAAATAATGGAATTACTGAAGTGAAAAGGAATTTGTTGACTGCTACTAAAACATGTCTAGCATATGAAATTCATACTGTTTTTCTTTGCTAAAATTCAGTTAAATTGGATGGGAAAGAAATTCAACAAATTTAGATGTGAACCGAGTTGGCCTTTCTCTTGAATGAAAATGCTTATAAAAGCATTTTCATTTTCTTGAATGAAAATGCTTATAAAAGCATTTTCATTCAAGAGAAAGGCCAACTCGGTTGGCTAAGTCGTTCAACTTTATCCATAATTAATATTGTTATCTGGGTGAAATGTGACTTGGGATGACCTTGTATTCTGTTGCATCTTCCATTGAACTGATGTTCTCTATGCCTTTCGAAGAATATTGTCCCTACAGCATGGTGCTGCCACCACCTACAGGGATAGCAGTGTTGGGATGATGTTTATTTGTACAAAAAAAGGTTGTAGCATTTTCCCTTATATTCACTAAGTCTGCAATTGTGTGTTGGTCTCTGACATAAGATTTAAGCCATGCACATTAAGAGAATATTTGAAAAAGTGCAACGGGTAATAAATAATTATAAAAGACATCACACTAATGGTAAGTATAAAATTTGTGCTGTTATGGCAAAGCTGTCATAGCTTCAGTTTAGAGTTACCTCTTGTTACTCCCGGTGTCAAACCCTTAATTGGACAACTGTTTAATAAACCAACAGGGAACTGCAAGTGTTACACAGAGTTATGTTCAGCCCTTACTTAAAGCTGTCAAAACCAAGCACAAATTTTGATGTCCTGTTAAAAACAAACAAATAAGGAGAGGACCAAGCTGTGGGAGATGATGATTCATGCCTTATGTTTATATATCTGTATAGGAACAATGTGTTCATGGGAGAAAACAGACATGTTCTTCCTATTCTAATAGTCAGAAAATAACATGCTTCACAAGCTGTTTTCGTTCATTTTTTTTGGAATACAAAGCCGTCAAATAAAACATTGTTCTAAATGTCAAAACTGCACTGAAGGAGATGATGACGAGCACAGTGTGATTGTGGGTGTGCGTCGCTGATCAAATCAGCAGAAGAATTAGATTTAATTCAGGCAGCTCTTGTAAACACAAGGAAAGGATTTCAATGTAAATGTTCCATTGCTGACTTGTTTCATCAAGCAGCTTTTAAATTATGTATTGGGATTGTGCCATTTAATGTTAGTC
Organism: Alfaro cultratus; assembly: GCA_903066825.1. Classification (NCBI taxonomy): domain Eukaryota; kingdom Metazoa; phylum Chordata; class Actinopteri; order Cyprinodontiformes; family Poeciliidae; genus Alfaro; species Alfaro cultratus. The sequence continues at coordinate 130,681 of CAEFZX010025022.1, read as the reverse complement.
GACACTTTTTTGTTTTATTACAATATTAAAATTAAACATTGTTTTTTCTGCTTTTACATTTTATTTGCTTTGGTTTTTATTATTTCCTAAAAAAAAATATAAACAGTGTCAATGAAAAAAAAGGCTAAAATTATTTTGGGTGAATCTTTAGAAGCTTGCTCAGGATGATCTCTATCGCCCTCTTTCAGTTTTTTTTCCTGACTTGTTTAGTTTGCCCTCATTTTTTAGCCTCTGTCAGTCTATTACCTGCCTTGGTAATAAAACCTGCCTGTAGATTTATTTAACCTGGCTGTGTCGTGAGTTTCATTTCTGCTTGTCACTTTGCAGTCTAATTATCTCCCTGTTTCTTTTGTTTAAGAGTATAATAGAGCCTCTCTGCCTTGTAAGCATGACCACAGTCTTATTCAATAGTGACTCTTCATTTTGATATCCAGATCACATTTCACTGCCTTCTCAGCAACTTTGTGCTGTATTATTAAGATCATTATATATACTTCTTTCATATCCTGTTGCCGGTAGCTTTTTTTTTTTTTTTTTCGGTCATTGGTTCTATATTTGGTCAGAAACTGTCTCTGAGTTTTACTTCTGACAGAATGGACATACACAGCTAAGGGAACAATCTATCCTTTCTTCTCTTCTTTTAGGTTCAGGAAGTAGTGATGTGTGCATTTTGTACATTTCCTATTTAGTCTTTTATTTTTTCTTGTGTTCTTTGTCTCTCTCCTATCCTCTGTTATTCCCCCACCACACTGTTTCCACTCTGGTCCCTCTTGGCATCACCTTTCTGTCCTAGTGTCCATTTTCTTCTGTCTCTGGAATTTTGTGCTTCATAATCCCTCTCTTGTTTTCCAGGTTTACAAACCTTTGGCCCCTCGGGTAGGATGAGTCAGGTGTGAACATATCTGTTGCAGCTCAGAACTGCAGTCTCACAGATTCTTTTTTTCACATTTAAATTTGACTTTTTTTGTAACTCAGAAGTAGAACCAGTCTTTGGACACCTTTCTGTCACAGTTCTGGGCTTTCAGTCACACAAAAGAGGGAGTTTACTGAGTCCTATCTGTTTATATGTGATGTGTTTCCAGTGTGCAACGTAATATTCAAATGACATGCCAGTTGTCAGTTTAAATCAGTGTTTGCATCTACAACCTCACAGTGGGCAAGAGTCCACCATCACAAACCATAACAGGTCTTTGTTGGTGCATTGTTGATATGTTGCAGTTCATTTTGTGCTGCAAAATGATAAATGGAATTAAATTATGAAAAAAAGTCAATTTGTTAGCTGTTCCTCTCACTAAAATCAAAATACTTCAACCTTGTGGAGCTATGCAGTCAGCAGTTAGTTTTCTTGTATCTGTTTCTTATTTCTTTTTTCTCTTTTTTTAAAAATAAATACAACTCTCACTTTCTCAGCTTTTCTTCACCCATTCCTGAGATGACAGCAGCCTCCACTGGGCTTCACTTTACTACTTTCCTTGCATGTCATTCTGAATGTTTGGATCAATAAGAGGCAACTGTGTAATAGAATTAGACCTTAATGGAAAGTACAACTAGCTTTCTATTTACTCAGTCCCTTCAGGGAGCTTCAGGGTGGGTAAAGAGCAGATTGCAAACTGAGATGGAGTGGTGGAAGCGAGTGAGGGATTTTTATGTTACGCTGTCAGGATGGTTGCATTATGGACAGCTGTGTTTTAACGATGTGTCAACATGAATGATGATGAATATGGAAGGGGGAAAAAGAGAGTAATGATGATGTTAAAATGTGCTGTTTTGACTTCCTACTTTTCAAGGGTCATCCTGATAAGTAAGGGCAAGTTTTATTTGCCATTTGATGCGTTGAAAGTATGCATTTTCTGGTCAAAGAAGACACAAAAATGAAGTAATCTTCTTGGCATGACGTGCCTAAAACACCACATATTTGTGTTGGAGTGACTTCAGATGGAAGTGCATGCTGAGTTTTTGCCTTGGGATCTATACTTCAGTGTTTAATGTCCTTGTGGATTAGTTGATTACCCTGTGCTGTATACTGTGTGAACTCCTCACTAACGTAATGAAATTATCGACCCAACGGATGGCTCAATGAGTTCCAGCACAAATGTCATCTTGATGACTCTTAAGGTGTTAATGACCTTATGAGTAGTTAATTAGCTGAACTCTTCACCAGTGAGATCCTTGATATGTGAAATGTCCTCGGGTTACAAAAGACAGGCCAGGTTTCTTTGAGCCATACGTCCTCAGTTCATTATCTGGAATTACAATGACTCTGTCTTAAGAACCAATTGATTTGCACAGCTTGTTTTTCAAAAATATAATAATTTAGGTTTTTTTTTTATTCTTATTAATTGCACTTTTAAATAACCCCATCGTTAGTTGTATCTTTTCATCAATACTCATAGGGTAGCACAACACTTCCCCTTCCCCATCTTTTGCTGTGCAATAGCTGTCCAAATAAAATCTGAGTCTTTTCACAAGGGAGACACAATGTGTGAAAAATTTAGACATATGGAAACCAGTGCTCCAGTCATAACCCTTATTATTAAGATGACTGTGTTTTAAAATTCCAGTTGGGTAAACACAAGCAATATGTCTGTTAAGCAACTGGCTGCAAGACAGCTTGACAGATACTAGGTAAGGTAAGGTAGTTTTACTTATATAGCATATTTTCAGCAACGAGGCAATTCAAAGTGCTTCACATGAATCAGAAGGAAATACAAACCAAACAATAAACCAAAGGAAAGAGCTAAAAGACAAAAAAATAAACAGTGAGTACTCCACAATTTCCAAAAGTAATCAGATAATAGTATTACTAATACTACAATCTGCAAGTGTTGCTCAGTTTCTGTGTAATCTCTCCCCAGTAAGTCAATAAAACATTCAACTCTTTAAAAGTGGTTGTACTTGCCTTGGTTGCATCTCGAACTAAGATTTTATTTCTTCTTGTCACATTTGGGAGATCTAGTCAATGGCTATAATGATAATTTTTTTGTGGTATGCCAGCATGTTAATTGTTGTTGTTATAGTAAAAACACAGACTAACCAAGGACTAGTTTTTCATTCTGAGAAATTTTTATTTTGTGTATTTTGTTAAAAGGTCTGAGATATAAGATTTTATTTTATTTTTTCCTGTAACAATCTCTTGCATCAAAATCTGTTTTCCATAATCCCAGCTTGGCAACAAAGGAAGCAATCATATGGGGAGACTGCCTAGAACTGCTGCTGTTTGCACAAAAGGGTTAGTTTTGGCTAAATCAGTGCAGTCACAGCAGAGGAAAGAAGAAAGAACCAAAAAGTTTTGCTAAGCAAGTGGCAGAGAAAGGAAAGTTGGTCCAGGACAAAAGCAAATTAATGCAGCAGCAATTTTTAAGAGCTCAAACAACTAGCATCTCAGTAGAAACCAGCCTCAATCACAACAGTCATTCAAACTGACATGAAAGATTTAAAGTTTCTCATGATTGTTTCATTGTATACGGCTGACTTGGTAAAGCGGAGCATATTTGCATGTCTACAAAATTAATTTATCTCTTAATTTTTAACATTTGACACCAACAATGCATCTGGAACAGAAGAAAAAACCCCACCTACATTACATTCAATTGGCAAGCATAATCAATTATAGGATTAATTTGATTTGCATATATATTTGGAAGCAAATACACATTCAATCAACCATTAATTCATGTCTTGTCATTCATCTATTAATATGCACTGTGCATATAAAAAAATATATATTTAAATAACCAAGTACTATCATTAATATTCATATTCTTCAATTCCCAGGATGGACACTTGCTGCATGAGTCATGCCTTTGAGATACCGCCTGGAATAAAAGAAAAACACCAAAACCTTATGTGACTCATGGTGCTTGTGTGCTGTTGGATTGTTTGGTTGTGATGCCATGCAGTGTGACATAAAATGACCTGATGTGATGGGATGTGCTCTGGCACTGGGCGACGTGATGCTCCATGATGTGATACAATCTACAAGTCTTATTCTTTTCATACAGACCAGCCAAAGCAGTAAAAACGCCTGTCGCCATGGAGCCTCCATCGATGCACTGCTGCCCTCTGTTTTACCTCCGTTTAACCTCATATGAGTCACTAATCATTATAAAAAACGTTCAAGTCTTTCATTACTAAACCAATGGATGCTTTTGTCATGTACATTTGCTGCCTGCATATGACCCAATTCAAGTATTATGGTGCCCTGTAAGTACAAACTTACACAAAGCACGCAAGCCAGCAAATATTCCCTCTTTCAACTGTGCTACCGAGATCTTAATTATTCACCACTTATGAATAACAGACTTTACCTCAAGCTGGCAACTGGGGGTATTTTTGCACATAGAGGTTTGAATTAATTATGAATTCACAATGGGGAAAACATGCAATTTTCATTTCTTCATTTTATTTTCTTTTTTATTCTTTGCAATGTCATGCTGCAAAGCTCCAAACTTGACTCATTAACTGAAGCTAGTTAGCTTACCTGCAACACTTTTCAGAGTATTTCAGATTTTGTCGCACAACAATCAGAAACTAAAATGTATCTTCCTGGAATGGAAGGTAATGGCCCAACATAAAGATGCACATGATTGAGAAGTGGAGGGGAAATGTGTTTTACAAATAAAATCTGAAAGGTTTGGCATGCGTTTGTGTCTAGTCCTCTTAACTCCGATACCACTAAATGAAATCCAGTGCAACCAGCTTCTGCCAGAAATGGAGAATTGTAAATAGAGTTCACCCGGCTTATTGTCAGCATCAACAATGTTGTTCTGTGAACACCTCAGAGGCTTGTTAGAGATCGTTAGCGAGAATGTGTTTTTTCATCAGTCAGCCTGGATGATAAAATGGATCGAGCGAAATACGAGGAAATCTTGGAAGAGAACATAGAGGGTGAAGCTGGGGCAGAGGCTCACTTTCCTTCAGCACAACATCCTAAACATACAACAAGAGCCACAATTGAAGGATTTAGGTCCAAGTATATTAATGTGTTACAATAGACCAGTCAATGCTGAGGCCTAAAATTGTGATTGAATTCGTTGCAAGACTTGAAAAGTGATCTGATCTGACTGAGCTGTGTTTATTTTGCAGGATATAATCTAAAAGACTTTAGCGATCAAAGCCGACACAAATTGTGATTTTAGGAGGTTTGGGAAAGAAATATCATAATAAATTCATACATTTAATCAGGGCTCTGTTCTTATCCAAACATGACTAATTATCAGATGAAAAAATCCAGCACTCATCAGTGAAGATGACGTCAGGTCAGACTAATGAAGGCAACAAAAAGAAAAATCGTCTGCACTGATGAGACATTTTCAGCACATTGGACAGCTCCAAGGAAGGTCCCTGCTGGCTTTGTAGCTGTCCTGTGGGTCTAAAAAGGGAAAATTAAGAAGCTGGAAAACAGAAGAGAGCATGAGAGTGTTTCCATGCCCCCAAACTTCAAAATAATTTTATCCCCTGACAATTTTTCATCTGCATTAGGCAACACCTCTGGGTGATTCATCTTTTCTTTATTAACATGCTTTGATACCCAGAGATGGGTCAACTTTCTGCACAGTACAGCATGCTGTACTTTACACCTTCATATACAAATAAGCTAAGGCTAAACCGTTTATCACTAACAAATCCCCCATGAGGATGCAGACCTTCCAACCACAATATGTTTCAAAATTATGCATACCTTTTTCATATAACAAACTACACAACTTTTGATGCTTTAAGCTTTTCGTTTTGATTCATCAACAAAAATATTGCATGGTTGTAAAGTGGGAGGAAAGAGATGCATGATTTCAATATTTTTACAAATTAAACTTAATGAAGTTTTTCTGTGAAAATATAAAAATGCATAAAAAAAATTAACCCTCTGCAATAAAATATAAAATTCAGTGCAACAAGTTGCTTTCAGCAGCTACTTAATTAGTAAATAGGATTGCTGAACGGAGTTTCTATGTTCTCCCTGTGCTTTATGGGTTCTCTCCGGGTACTCTGGCTTCCTCCCACAGTCCAAAAACATGACTGTCAGATTAATTGATCTCTCCAAATTGTTCCTAGGTGTGAGTGTGTGTGTGTGTGTGTGTGTGTGTGTGTGTGTGTGTGTGTGTGTGTGTGTGTGTGTGTGTGTGTGTGTGTGCGTGTGTGTGTGTGTGTGTGTGTGTGTGCGTGCGTGCATGGTTGTTTGTCCTGTCTGTTTCTGTGTTGCCCTGCGACAGACTGGCAATCTGTCCAGGGTGACCCCGCCTCTCACCCGGAACATAGCTGGAGATAGACACCAGCACCTCCTGACCCCACTAGGGACAAGGGTGTAGAAAATGGATGGATGGATGGACAACGTTGGACAAAAAAAGCTTCATGAAGACCTCAAAACATGTCACGGAGAACTAAGCTGTAGAGTTAGTATGTAACTATTAAGGTTGCTGCAATAAAAAAACAAATAAAAAAGCTAAATATTTTTCCTTCGCCAAGATATTTCATGTTTATTTCTATGTAACCACCTGGCAGCACCGTGCTGTGGGGATGCTTTCCATCAGCATGAACTGGTAAGCTGGTCGGTGCTGATGTGGAGATGAATGGAGCTCAACATTGAGCAATAGTGAAAGAAAACCCTGTAAAGGATGCAGCTTTGCAACTTTTGCAGCCTTCCAACGGGCCTTAAACAGTAAACATACAACTAGAGCTACAATAAAATACAAAAGGATAATGCAGATCGAAGCACATTTATCTCTGTCAAAGACCTCGAGGCAATTAAAACTCTGTGGCAGGTCTTAGAATATGTTTGTTCATAGACCCTCTTTATTTACCTTGAATGACCTTGAACTATTTTTGCTAAGAACTTAGACAAAGAGCAAAAGCGTCTGAATGTGAAAGCCGGTCAAACAAACACATTTGATCAGTTGACTTTAATCAGGTCTATCAGATAGTCTTAATAAGCCTAATTTGTCTCTTAATCAGATATCCGTTGTTATTAATTTAGGATAAAGACTAAGCAGTGAACTGCACTGTGTTAAATTGCCTCAGACCAGTGAACCCATCAATAAACAGGATGGTAAGGCGAACCAGTGAAGGCAATAAGAAACGGCCTGCACTGATTAGACATTTTCAGAACATTGGACAGCTCCGAAAAGGGAATCCTGTCGGCTTTTTATCTGTGTGGTGCTAAAATAAATAAATAAATAAATAAATAAATAAATAAATAAATAAATAAATAAATAAATAAATAAATAAATATACGCTGGAGAAAAGAAGTAATGATTTTCAGTGTCTTTAGACTTCCGCAGAGGATTTTCAATCGCCATTATCAGCAATCCCTTCAGGTGGCTGCGTCTCTCTTTCTATATTTGAGACCGGGAGCTCATACATAGTTTCTTTTTTTTTTTTCCGTAAGCAGTTAATAAAATGTCCTGCGGGTTGTTCCAGCACAGTAAGGTATGGCCACATCTCTTTCCACCCCGATCATGCGCGCACTTTTCAAAAACTCATTCCTCCCTCCGTGTGGATGCAGACAGCTCTGCTCAGGCGTGAGTCGGCCGCGTTCACGGCGCGGAGGCGCGCTCGCTGCTCGCTGGAAGACACGCCGCTCAACTTGGTTATGCGTCCCTAACTATGCACCTGCTTCTTTGTGCCTGCTCAGTGCCACGTTACTTTAGTGCCTCGGATCACAAGTGTGCTTTGAATTGCTCACAATGGTGCAGTTTTTCCAGAAAAAAAAAATGCAACATGCACTCAAAGATGAACAAAGAGATAAAGGAGAGTGCAGAGTGGCTCTTTCCCGCCTGTCCAAGCCCGGTAAGGTGTTAGAAAAGTGGGTTCAAAAATATTTAGCTCAGTTTATTTGATTACCGAATGACTTGCTGCTGCAACACCAAATGTAACCCCCCATTTTCTCTCACGCGTTAATCTCTCTCTCTCTCTCTCTCGCTCCCTCTCACACTCTCGTTCAAGAATTAAATGAAAAGATGAGGGTTTGACGCGTCTAAGACAAAGCGACATGTCAATACAGCGTGGCGTAACAAGTAAATATCAACTTCTCTCGTATGTTAAACTTGTCAGTGAAAATTAGTTCCATGCGACCGGGTTTTCACCGAGCCTCTGCCGAGATATTTCGGCTGCACGCGGTGCCGGTTTCCACAGATGCGCCCCTCCGACGCCTGCTCCACTGGGAGGGAGTCTGGGCGCATGATGAAGTGATGGGGATACTCTCTCGGAAACTGTAATGCTTCAGCCAGCGGGGGGAATTAACTGTTGCTGTTTTCTTTTCTTTTCCTTTCCTCTTCTTTTTTTCTTTTGTTTTTTTTTTTTTTAAACTGACACGCCTTGTTTTTGGAGAAAACGTCTGGAAATGTCAAGTTAATCACCGAAATATCTGTCGGAACGAAATGGGATAGAAAAGGGGAAATTGCGCAACATTTCTTTGGAAATGAACGAACTACAGAGATTTTTACCCTTTGTCAGAAAATGCTGGGTTTCATATTTTCAGCTAATTCAATTTTTTTATTTATTTTTTTCTCGCAGCCTGCCCTGTCAACGTGACCACGATGGAAATAAGTGTTCCCAAATTCCTCTGCGCATACGGTTTAAAGTGCAACTCTGATCATTGATTCTTTCTGAAATCCAGTTGCTCCCTAAAGGTGATTTGAAGCGAAAGTTGGCTGACTGTGCTTGGATTTGTTTTTTTTTTTCCTTGATTTTTTTGGGTGTTTTTTTTTTTTCTCGGTTCAGTGAAAATGTGAGTTTCAGCGCGCACCAGACAGTCGCCAAAGGCAGAACCCAGATTTTCCACCGGGGGGGAACCGGGCTTTGTACCGCAGCGACGTCCTCACTGTTCTTCTCGCCGAAATGCCTCTGTGTGCACCGATTCCGTAAAGACACAAGTGGATATTGCTTCTCCATGGTGTTCAACGACCAGGTGCATCAGAGAAGGCAATATCTGGGCCGTTTTGTGCAGTAAATGCTGGACACACCTTTTTGAATGTCCGTCAAGGTAAGTTACCTACTGCCGATGTAAAAGGCTTATCTCATGTTGCTGTGAGGGGCTAGGAGGGGGTTATTAAGGAATATGTTTGTAAAACCTTAAAGAGAGCATAAAGAGGTAAAAGTCTTGCCTACTGTTTAAATTTTCAGTCACTGTGATCCGGCAAGTGATGCATAATGTTTTAAGTTTTACCTCCGAGAATGCGATTTCTGTTGCTATGAAAAACGCTCAGCAAACACAGAAATTTGTGGAAATTCTTACTGTGTGATGACATCCAAACTGCGGTCTTCATAGAATCTGCCAAACCGTGGTTCTGTCCATAAGGATCATAACTCGGATGCCATCTTCTCTAAGGCATATTTTTTTCTTCTTCTTATAGTTATTGATAACTAAGCAGCTAACAAAATTGTTGCATCTCTAAAAGTTAAGGCCTTAAATAAAATGTCTGCAGGTCCATTGTTGCAAAGTAGGGAATTAAATAAAATATCTTCAAAGTTAATTTTAAATATTTTTTCCAGCCTTAAGAGAAATGGCAAATAAATAAATAAATACAAATTGTTGCAAGTATCTGATCATGCAGATGTGCAAGCTTCTTGCTTGTACTGCACAAGTTTAAAATATGATGCTGTTTCTCATAGTGCCAATCCTGCCTCTTGTAATTTGTCACATTTGTGATTTTACGCACACATAAAAGATACAATTGAGGGGCTGCACAGTCAGTTGCACTGTTATCTTGCAGCAAGAAGGTCCTAGATTTTAATCCCAGCCTGGGGTCTTTCTGCATGGAGTTTGCACGTTCTCCCTGTGGGTGTGTGCGTGCGTGCATGATTGTTTGTCCTGTTTGTCTCTGTGTTACCCTGCGATGGACTGGCAACCTGTCCAGGGTGTACCCCGCCTCTCGCCTCTCGCCCATTGACCGCTGGGGATGGGCACCAGCAACCCTCGAGAGCCCACTAAGCATGTAAGCTAATGGATGGATGGACTGTTAAAACTGACCAAAGCTGCAATGGGTCACAATGAAAAAAAAACATAATGTTCTGGCTGATTAATGTAGAATTGCGTTTAATCCTAAGGAACCTTTACATAAAGGCAACACCCTTCAATCAGAAAATTTTGGTCTGAATTTAGTAAGAGATTACAGAGGCAGCAGGGATAATAAAGGGTTCCCGAAAAATCCCATTAGGAATTAATATACATATTCCATGCATATGGGTATTTCCCAATGACTCAGACTCCCCTGAAACAAGCCCCACAGACTACAAAATGCAATGTATATGAAATTAACTCTGTTTTCCAGAACAAAGCTTTAAAAATAAAGATTATGCAATTTTGTTCAACTTCCCTTGCAATGACATTTCCTCTCGTAATAAAATGTTACCTGAAGGTATACCTTTCAGTTTTGCCGCAGTCAGTGTTTGGAATAAATGCAGCGTTTGAGTCCAGAACATGCAACAACTGATGCTGTTGAAAGTGAAAAAAACAAACAAGCAAAAAAATACATGGTTTTATTTCAAAACTACTTTAACAGTTTTTGCGTGATACTGAGTCAACGTTGAGTTGGTGTTGGATAGAACTTTTGCAGGCTGTTGGTACAGACTGCCACAGGGCGGCAGTATAAAAATTTTAGTGTAATTGTAAATTTTGGGTATGACATGTTGTTATTTGTGTTGGTTCTGATGAAGAGTGAACAAAAGCCATGTCTACAGTGATCATGTATTGAAGTAGGACGACATTGCTACTTGGAAATCTCTTTCACCTCAAACATTTGACCTCACCTAAGATATTTTTTTTTCTATCCTAATTACAAAGCATGATATACTCACAAGTGCAACAACTGGTTTGTCTGTGGGTGAAGTTTAAGGAAAGTTTTCACTTTTTATCAACTTTCTTTTCCTAGATTGATGGATTAGAAACCACGCCTTCCTAAATTCACTGCAGGGTGGCTATGTGGGCATGTTGTCATCTTTTCTTGCACTGAAATATCTTTGCACAACATTGAGGCAAAACACAATGGATACACTTTGGAATTCTGCATATCAACTAGAAGAGGGAAATTTTGTTTTCCTTTTTGGTCCATCGGGTCACAATGACCTGAAAGCAAATTGAGCAACAAGCAATAGACGTGTTGAAAAGATAGAGAGCCCTGAATAGCATTTATTGGTAAAATGTGATAGAGAAACAGGACATGGTGCAAATATGAGAGGAAAACCAAAGAAGAATAAAGAGAGGAGAAAGTGCAGAAAGTCTCATGATTGAGGGAAATGAAAGAAGAGAAAGAAGTGGCGAGATGAAGAGGAAGGAAAAACACAAAAGGGCTGGACAGAGCACACAGAGACAGAGTAGGACACATGTGCATCTGCAGTGAATGCTGGTATTATTAGGTTAGGTGAAACGATCGGTTTATGCTCGACAATTGTGCGGTGAGGGCAGCCACATGCTGCGCCTTGAGAGTCTCCTGCGAAGGCCAGAACAAGTGGGAGAGAAAAGGAGGGGAAGCAGGGGGCGGGGGGTGGTTCTGAGAAGAGATTTGGTAACTGTGGGTGTCGATATTCTATTAAGGAGAACAAAGAAATGCAAAGTGTGGAAGGGCAAATATCAGTAGTGTGTACGACACTGACAGAACACATGGTGGAAGTAACTTGACGAGATGGCCGAAGACACAGTTCATGCAGATAAATTGTGAAAGGGTTGTTGCTGTGCTTAGAAGTGCTTTTAGATTCACCTCAATGATTCTCTGCATTCAACAACAGCTGATTTAAAAAAAAACAAAAAAAAAACAGCAGGTGTAATCGTTTGAAACAACATTTGTAGACCTTAAGCCACTCTGTTAAACATATGAGTGTAGTAAATGAGGTGGTCCTGACTTCAGGCCCACCTATCTCTTTCTCTCTGTGTGTCTCTTTCTCCCTTCCTGGAAATGTGAGTCACTGTGAATGCCACTGGCAGGCATGGCTGTTGACTCATGAAAACTCACCCACAGGCTGTTTCTTTTTCATTTTTTTTGTTTTTTTTCCTTGGCATGCTGACTATGTTTATAACTAAAGGTGCTCTTCAGTGTATGTGGGATCAGTATAGTGTTTAATGACAGAAAGAGAAACAGACTGAACAAAAGGAGAAATAAATGAGATGCAGGGGTTACAATTAATGATACATTGGTTATTCCATGTTTCAGCTGGTAATTTAAAAATATAGATAGACCTAGGAAGGCAAGGGACACATACAAAATGCTTAGACACTTACCAGAATATTAAGATTAATTTCTTAAAACGCACACAAAAACCATCAGCATCATTTTTTTTATTTTATTTTGTCGGACGACTATTCCGCTATTCTCATTGGTTCATTAGTCTTTCACTTTTCTTGATTTTTTAGTTATTTCTCTGCAAGTAGATATAAGTATATATTGTAAAAGTTCACTATATTATGGTATATGAGCTACACAGTCGCACAGTTGTTCACCAACAAGTTCCTGGGTTTGAATCCCAACATTTGACTTGAGTTAAGAAAAGTTGTTAAAATGTTAATAGAGGAGAAATGTAGTGATAACTTCCTGAAGGTGGATTGTCAGAACAAGAGTTTCTTAAAGAGTCAGAGGACCAATTTCAAGACATTAAATTACAAATTTCTTTTAAGTCATATTTGATATATACAACATTTTTATAACAACTGAAGGTAACACGGTTCCTTTATTGTGGTGTATAATGGTACTTTGTGGCTGGAAAACATAAAGTATTGCCCCTTTAACATGTTAATAGGACTGTGGCTCAAAGTCTCCATACTGCATTACACTTACATTTAACCTTATAATAAAATAATCTACTTGTAAATACCAGGTTGTTTAGATGTCTCTTACTTAGAGCTCACGCTATTTCTCCCTAGGCAGAATTACATTTGTTGCTCATCAATATTTACTTAAGTTTATTAGTCACCTATTTGTCTGCAGTTTATTTTATGACTTATATAATCCTCTTTTCCTTTATTTACATTTAAAATCCACAGATTAGTGGGTCATAAAGAAAATGAAATAGTCACATAGGTAGAAACAGGACAATATAGAAAATAATATATTTTTTAAAGAAACATTTCTTAACCCAAGAATCTTTGATTCTCCTAAAACATTAGGAGGGATTATTAGCTCAGTCTATTTTTAATATTCGCATATGCAAATTTTTTTCATCAACCTTTTTACAGATCGTTTCCTTAACTGATAGGATCTTAGTGTGATTTCTGTGCTTTCCACATGTTTGCCTATAGGTAGACGTCTGTTTGCATTAGCACAGGGCCCCCCTGTGTGTCCTTACAGTATCAGATTTTATCCAGGAGCTTTCACTCAGTGTGCTCAGGTGCGTCAGTGCAGCCTAACCCAAATGTAAGCACAGTTGTCAGCAGATAATCTCTGTTGACAAGCAGCATTCACCCAGTCCCCCAACGTCCCAATTATAGATGAATGTATGCTGCACTGCAGTTAAACGAGTGGATTTATGGTGAATGTCAAGCTTTGGGACTAGATGATGTCTTTTTAGATGACATGGTAGGTGACAGGTGTTTACACTATTGCAGAGTGTTTACTGAGCTAAAACGATTTTTCTGAAAATACATTTAAGTTGCTCGGAGCCATAAGGAGAAAAGATTGCTGTGCAAGCATAAGACAAAGGTAGAATCTGCAAATAGATGTGATAGATGACCTCCCTGACAAAGTCATTTTGTAAACATTTTGGTGAAACTTTGCTTTGTCGAGACCAATAATATTTTAATATTCCATGTGATAACATAACCCGATATGTTATCACCTGATAAGGGAAGATATAATGGAAAATCCACTTTTTAAAATGTGTATCTTTTGCTTTTATTTTGGCTATTTATTTATGAATATTTGTGAAGCCAGCTTTAAATGCACTGAATGCAATAAATGTTTTTTACCCAAATTTTATTAAAAGTTCATCATTGTTTTTTTATGATGCTAACCACTCAGCTTCAGCTCTGTGCTGTTAGGAAATTTTGAGTTGAGTTGTGTCATTTTTAGTGCTGTGGTTTTATTACTATTTCCCCCTGAAGATTTCAATGTTTCCTGGTAATAGCCTCACCACTGTCCCTCCAACAGTGTTCACTTCACCTCTGCCTGCTAGATCCTGTCCTCCTTCTTTCTAAATGTGAGTTATCTTTACGTACAAAATCCTGAGAACAATATTCTTCTACATCAAATCGGGAGCTACATTGTATCATATTCTGCTATAGCTTATCATATGGCATTCAAAGAAGCATTCCTACTTCAGTATTTGTCTATGTGAAGACTGTAATATGATAAATATTGTTTAGTGATATTGTCAGACATTCCTTTTTGCTTTGAGACTGCTCTCTTTACACCGGATTACAACCTACTCATGGTTGCAAGGACTGTGATGGCCATTCGAACAGGGCTGAATAGTGGTGAATCTGATTTTATCATGAAAACATCCATGGCACTGTTAGAGGACATTTCTTTGGCCTTTACTGTTTGGCAAATAGTGTTTTCCCTTCTGCTTTGACGACCTACATGACAGTATGCAGCTGAGGAGAGTTTCTATGCAGAAGGGTGCCATCCTGCACCTGACAGTTATCTCCGTCAGGTGCTCTGCTGTGTGAACATATCAAGGCAAGTGCAAAAAATAGAAATGATGTGCATGGAACCCAAACAGGTTTTACTTACAGTTCCTTAAAAACACAACTTCTGACGTGTGCAATTTGGAGGTATGTGCACTGTGTGCGCAGCAGAGAGAACTATTCCACATCTAACACAAGATCCCTTTGTGCAACTGGCCTGATCATGGCATCATGTTTATGGCTGTGTAGATCAGTTCTTCACAGATCTATTTTATGCTTAGTGAGCAGTGTAGTGATACAATGCATCTAGTAGCTGCAAGTGTTATGTCAAATAATTGGAGTGCTTCTCTCCCAGTGTGGGTTTGATTAGGTCACAGTGTTGGCATAAGCCAGGTTGGCCTTCTTCAAACCCCTTGAGGACCAATCTATGCTGGTGCACACAAGCCGCATGTCATGGATAAGCCGCCAACACTGAAAGCAAGATCTTTTATGCAAAACCCAGGTGCTAACACAATAATGAATGGACATGATCTCTATTAAATTATTGTGCCATTTCTATACAGTCAATGCAGTCAATCTCCGTCGCTCATAGGCGCTAAATTTTTGAGAGAATATCAGACTTTAAAATATATCCCCTCTCTGCTGTCCTTAAGAATTTGGATAAGAGCCCCTCTACTTCTACATCTACTGATGCTGCAGAATACTATTACGTTTTCTATACCCACATGAACCATGACTTTTGCATGCACTTTTATTCTGCATTATCTTAGTCACACACTAAATGCTTGCATTTGTCTTCAGGAACCTCCAGTGGAAAATATTCATTCAATTTGGCCCAAATTTCTTATCACTCTTGCACAAACTGAGGCACAAGTTGCGACACAGCCCTCTGATGCACGCAAGTTGTCCCTTGGCGGGCCTCTTTGGCGGCTGTTTTGTAACCTGTCAGGACTGACACCAGTAAGGGAGGCCATCTCAGGGCCGCTCTACCATCACTAAATCATTTTGACGGATAGCACATCCCACCATTTAGCTCCACTCTGCTTGTTATTCAATAGAAATAAATAAACAGATCCGCACCTTGGAGATTTGTGACTTTAGAATAAACATAATTAGGCATCACTGATGACACATTATGCTTTAATTAGAAAAACAAAATTCTCCTCCTATGATCTATTGATGGTAGTAAGTCCTCTGACACACAAGTATTAGCATTATTAAGAAAGCCTCGCTTTACATTTGATACATTTCATGTAACTGCTGTCTATACGTCAATATAGCTTCTACCATAAGGGAATTATGTTCGAATTTTCTAAAATGACCTGTCCAATTGTTTGAAATAAATTATAAATCTTTTGTGCAGCAACCGATTTACAGCAACTTTACAAGGATGTGAATGACTTTTACTCCAACCAAAGAATGTTTTCACAAAACTAATATTTGAATCTTATTCAGTTTTCAAAACTCATAAATATTAGTTATATATTATGCAACCATCAAATCTAAGCAATAAAAGAGAAAGAAGTCCAGAACAGTTGCTAAAGCATAAAACCACTTTTGCAGTACCTCATACCAGTGAGCGTGTGAGATGAGGTGCTATAACTTAATGTACCTCAACATAAAGTCACAAAGACTCATGCCAAACAACTTTATAGTTGTTTGTTGAAGCGGCAGCAGAAGCAGCTTTGAGTAAGCAGTTTGGAGACTCTGGGTCATATTTGGCTGAAGTCAGAGAGACATTTGACTCGAGTTATCTCTGGAAAACTTATCTGCTCTAATCAGATCCTATCTTTTTCTCTGTATACATCCTAGAAAATGTGCAACTGATCCTTAAGGACTGGTTTCTTCCCAACATATTAGAAAATCAATATTTTATTTGACTGTTGTACACATGTTGAACCAAAAAATCTGGTTCCTTTAAGATAGGAACCAGGTTTTCAGGCCTTGGTATTCCCAGATGCAGCCCACTGAGGGAAAAGAACGCTCTAAAGTGATGTTTGTTCATGTCTGAAGACAGCAAGGAAGTGGTTGTCTTCATTAAGGTTGTACTGACAGTGATGATGCACAGTAATACAGACCAGGGCTGATTTGCTATTCTAATTCTAGCAAAACAAATCATTGTGTTACTGAATTATAGTCATGTTTTCCGTTAGATTTAAAATATGTGAACTGTTAAACCAATACAAAGTAACATAACATTTTGCCATTTAGGATTCAGTTGCATTGATAAATTTCTCCATGGAAGGACTAACTTGTTCTAAAGGATTATCAATGGCCTGGTTTCACCTTTTGTGGTTGGTTAACTTTACAACCTGGACAAGAGCTTGTAGCAATGTGCACATCAATGGGAAAAAGAGCCGAGGGCAAAGATTTTCAATGAAGATAAATGGTGTAAAGCCTGAGTGTAGAACCTGGACAAAGTCACCTCATTACAAGACTAAATTAATAAGATTGTTCTCCGGTTGAGCGAGGTCTGCACAAAACTTAAACAGTACTTCAGATGAAATTACACATGCCAGTTTAACCTGATAAAAAGTGTCAATTATTGTAATCAACTAAAGTCTCAGGTTTTTAAATCACTAGCATGAATATTCTCTTAGTGGATGTATGCTATCTAATCTGCCTATTATATTCCATTGCTACAGATTCTGAGTCATGCAGTGCACTACACTTTATAGGGTTAGGAGGCGTCTTCCTATTCTGAAACAAAAGATTTGCAGAATTGTGAGAAAAATTATTAACTTATCCTTAAATTTAACGTGGCTTTTTAAAGCTCTATTTTATGTTATAAAGTTATTCCCTTGTCAAAAACATACCTGGAGTGTAGGTTTGCTTCTTTCATGCATGTTTGAGGAATCCTTGAATCTCCAGTGGCGGCCATTCTGGAGTTCCTCCGCCTATTTCTCCGCCTTGAAGCTTCAGTTCCTAGCTGAGCTCCTGCCACACAGAGAAAAGTTGTAAATGGTGTAACAAATGAAGACAACATAGCTACTTGACTGTGCTATAAAATTGCGCTACGTTCCTGGAAAATGCGTAATACCTCACCTTATATAGTTTTTCTGTTAATATTAACCCAACTATTCTTGAGCTTAAGGCCACAAAGTGATGACAGGACACTCTTTTTCATCATTCTGAGAAGGAGGAGATTTTATGATTTAAATAATTAATTATGGCAAGTCAACCAGATTCTAAAGGAGGAGGGCAGCCCATAGTATACCATCACCGCCACCACCGCCATATTTGATTGCTAAAATTATGTTTTATTTATTTTTTAAATTTTGTGAGTTTCCAAAACGTCCCAATGTTTTTCTCATCAAATTTATTTCAAACTGTTTTGACAAATATAAGATAGACTTCTTTGTTCTATTAGTCTAGTAGTAGTTTTTCATTGAACCTCTCCAATGCATACATTTTTGACCAGTCTCTCTTTCTTATTGTTGAAACATAAACACTGACCTCAACTGAGGCAACTGAGGCCTGCAGTACTTTAACATAAATAAAAATATAAATAAATTCTGGGTGCTAATGTGACCTGCATGAGTCATCAATGTTATCTCGGAGTGATCTGGCAACTCTTGGGATGATTCAGTTCTGTTTCATGTGGCCCTTTGTGGCCCTTTCCAGTATATCTTTTAATTAATTGGGTGCAGTAGAATAAATATTTGAAGGTGAATTACTGAACAATATTTATAGAAATATTTACGGAAATTGCTCTTTTTCTTTAGAATTTAAAAAAAAGATTTTCTCTATCAAATGGGTATGAAAAACCATAGAGTTCATATAAATAAAATTGTATGTAATCATTCTCCAAATACTGATTCATCATTGTTTATGTCATGCATTCAGATATGATTAGTATTATCTTTCAACACAGAGACAACATTTAAAATGAATGCTAATAAAGATGTTATTCTGAATATATGATGCCATCACAAAGTACATTTGAATTCATATCAATTATTTCACCTTGTCACTATTTGTTTGTTGTTTTTTTTTACACCTCCTTGTCTTCACACCTGTATAATTCATTATATTGTGTTAACCATCAGCAAGAGTTTAGACCATCATGTTGCTTACCTCCTTTACACAGAGTAATTACTTTTCACCATTCTGACTGAAAACAGCATTATGAGCATGGCATTTTAATCATTAGCATCCATTTTATCACAACAAATTATTTTGTCATCATTATCATTATAACAGCCACTCCTTCATCACTTACAACAGAAACTGCTACTGTTGGAAACTAATGGGCTGATTAATGTAGCTACATTTGTCTTGCAACAGCAGTGACGTCTGCGCAGGACTATTAACAACGATACAGATGTTTTAAAATCTCTACGCTTTCTGTACTCATGCACCGCTTAAAAATACAGTCAGTTCATTCAGAAACAACATACACAATATTTTGTACTTTGCGGATAAACAATCAGAAGTTCAAACTTAAAATGGTCTGTTTTAACTTCAGCTTTAGAACATTTTAAACACTTATAATAATAATAATAATTTATTGAGGTTTGTTTATTATGAAAGTTACAAAAAAGTCTCAGGATGAGCTTATTTGTTTTGCTTTTAATGCTCCTATAGTGTTTGAGTTTTGGGTCATTTGTGGTAGTGATTTATCCATTTATTTGTTGTTTATTTATCGTCATTAGGTCTTACCATACTGTTTTCACGCCTCTCTATTATTGTTTCGAATGATTGACCATACAAATTGGTTTCATTGAGTGGGTAAGTTGCTTAAATTATATTGAGTTGTGTTTTTTATTAAACTGGTAAAAATAAGCCTCTTCTATTCGCTTTGTTTCATACAGAGTGTCCAAACCTAGGTATCCAACATAAGGGAAAGTTTTGAAATGGTCATGCAGAAACTAATCTGGCAGCAAAGCAGTGAGGTCACTGATAGAGACAATTGATAGATGTAGATTGGCCAACTATTACCAAATGTAAGATGCAAAATGACTCCCATCAAAGAATACTGAATGCTGAAATTAAAATGAAAGGCATTTCCACAAAGCTTCAGTTTATTGCCGTGTAAGCTAATGTAACCAGCCGCTTAACATTGTTCAAAAATTTCTCCCTAAGCCTTTTGTTTTTGCATTGAGTTATGCAGGATATGCATCATATGGTGGAGAAGTTTGGAAAGGATTGTCATGGTTTGATCTTAACCTGAAATTTCAAGGGGTTTGTAAATTTTTCTCCTGTGTATACAGGAGAAAATCATACACCCTTTCCAAAAGAACGGCTCCAACTTTAGTTTAAACCACAGCACAAACATAAAACTCATAAAATCTGTCATATTTCAGCATGTTTTTAGCAGATTTTATTAGTTACAAATTTATTTGTACACCATGGCACTTTTTTTAATCAAAACTTGAACACTCTGGTGGCTGTCTGTTTGAGAGGCAAGAACCAAACACACATACACAGAAATGCAAACACACACATAAAATTCTTAGAGCTGCAGGGCTGTAAATGTCAGTCCTCACTCTGTCTATTTGCTGATAGATTTGATTGATCGTGGGTTGTATGTGTGTATGTGCTCATGGGTGTATGCTTGTGTGTTTGAATTATAGCTCATGAAGAAAAAGGCAGAGAAACGCAAGTGCAGAGGCATACAACTGATGAATTGGACTTTAGTTTGACCTTTCAACAGAAATTTCCAAAAGGTATTGTTTGCAATGGTAAATCTGCTCAAGTGTCTCCAGTTTTTTTAATTTTTTTTATTTAAAACCCACAAGCTTTTTCATGTGAAAAGGCAACAAGAACGTGCAGATGCTTCTTAATTGTCATGTAAGTGATCACTAGTCTAAAAAATATCATGCCCTACTTTAAATATCTGTGCAATCTTACCTTTGTTTGTGTTTTACTGAATTAATAGTTTGTTTTTTCATTTGCTTGTCAATAATAATTACAAGAACCTCTTTAGTTTTATATAGAACATAAAGCCATTTGAAAACATGAAACAGAAGAAGTAAAATGAATAACAGAATAAAAATGAAAGTAAACTTGTTATGCACGATACCAGGGAAATGTGTAATAAACCAGATTAAAGTATTAATGAAAAAGTTAATTTCTTTGTGCTTTTTGTTAATTGCAGTCATATACCCCAGTCCAGCTACCTAAGAAAATGTTTCATTTTAATCTTAGCAACCATTCTTAACTGAAGAAGTTCTCTGCTGTTTTTGCATTAAAGCAACTTGGTTTTAGTTTCTTAATTTTCTATTATGTGAAATCCTCCTTGTGTAAATTTTTATACTTTCATTTGGGTCTTTACTGCTTCTAAAAACAGCCCAAGTGCTAAAGAAAAATCATATCCAGGAATTTTACGGCAATAAGTAATTGTTAAATCAGTGTCAGGAAAACAAGCTTTATCAAAAGCCTCCAAGTATTACGTCACAATCGGTGGATAATGCCCAGTTACCAAGCAACCCAAGCAGAGCTCTGCCTTTGGCCAGCTGCTTTTACTGCTGTGTGTTTTGTTGTTGGCTGCCATGAACATGTGTCAATGCATTCACTCCCTATATACAGTAGATATAAATATGAGATATTGTTCTTACTCTATGAATCTGTGCTTATTGCTAACTGTATATGTAGAACATTTAATATGCAAGATTGTGACTAATATATAAGGTGATTTAAACAAGAACTGTTTTGGTTGTCTCTTGCATAACTATGCCTTAGAGCAAGGAGTAAGCCCTTGTGGGTTTTATGGAATGTTTCTATGGTGCGCTAAACTTTGGATTTTTTAGACACTGGGACGTTCCCGCAGTAGATCTGGGATTTGCTCAGTTGAAGACAGGCGATGTTTAAAAGTTGAGTTAAATCTGGTGCTCTGCAGCTTGATAGACTGACATGGGCCTGAAGGCTGTTAGACTGAGATAGAACCTCATTCTGTACTTCTGTGACTGTCAAAGACTTACGTAAGGCAAGCATGATTTTAAAATGACAAGACATTACAAGCTGGGACTTATTTTGAGGAGCCTTATAGTTGTTTAGGGGGTGGAGGGTTGTATACATTTGCTTGTTATTACATCTGTTGTGTTTTTACTCCCTTTCATTCATTTGTGTTAAACATTTTTTGGCTGTTGTGTTGGGAAGTATGACTAAAGGCATGTCATGTGAATAAAAACATTCTTTCTGTTCTCAAATCCAAGCTTAATTTTGATACACAATGCCCAATTCCTTAAAAAATCTTTATTTGGTGGACGCAAAAAACACGAACGTTAAAATGACATTGATTGCTGAGATTGTCATCTATTGTTTTCTTCTTTTCACACTGCCTGTCTAATCTTTCTCTGTACTGCCAGATGCATATTTTAAAGACCAGGCAGAAGCCGACAGACATATGGAGCTATTACGGTTGTTAATGGTAGTGATGTTGTGGTTCCTTTGAACACCTCCCTGCTATCCTGATTCATTGACTCCAGTTGCTCATAAAGACAATGATCCCATACAAGTACCAGCATAAGGATTTCACAAACTAACACGGACATAAAACTGGAAATAAAAATACTGATTTATGCATGGTAAAGACACAGACACATATTTAAGGGATAGTTAAGAATGTTCCTAATCTCTGTGCTTCAAGGCAATAGTTACTAGTGGAAAAAAAAAAATTATTTCAACACATATTTACACATTCACACCTGCATAAAATACCTAAACACACTTCATCTTTATACACACACATTTGCAAGACGTGCTGACACATTTCTCTCTCCCCCCAAGGACTCTTGTAATTAGATTCCTACAGGCCGAGTTTCTCAATTTCGCTGCATTTAATTGGAAACGCACACTAAAGCTAAAGCGTGCATGCACACGCAAAAGGCAAGACTCCACAGGTCCGAGTTTGTTGATCACAAGTTGAGGTGTGTGCCACTGACTCTAATTATTAATTTCCTGCCTGGTCCCCCTCCCATGCCTCATTTACAAATAAAGTCCCTTGCCTTATTAATTCTATTAAGTTGCCCAATGCTCTGTCAGGACATGACCAAGGGAAGAGACCAAAGGTGGATGTCTTGCCGTCTTTTCTTGTCGGACACCCAGCAATGTGTCCCGTTTTAACTGTTGATGGATGCACAATTGTTTCAACTGTTGTCGTTGTCCCTTCACACCCCGAGGTGTGAAGGGACAAAAAGACAAATGCATGAAAAGCCACATGCTGCTCTTTGAATGATATGAGACTGATTGACACTGACATCTCAGCCCAGGGCTTTCCGTAGGGTTAAAAGCTCTGATGCACCTGAATCCAGCGAACCACTGTTGTGATATAATTTTAGTTAGAACTGACTAAAAAAAGCTACACGTTACGCTCTGAAACATTTTAAAGGCAGAAAAATTCTGTTTCCAAAGCATGCTATACTTATAGGAAGTGCATCAGGTAGTCAGAAAACAAGGATTAATATAAAATCAAAAAGGACTCCTTTATTTCAATAATGTCAGAACAACACAGATGCATTTATCTTGTATTTGTTGTAAATTAAGGAAATTAAAACACAAGAGACTAAACAACTGCTGACACCTTGCTTGCATCATCTTGCAGCATCTGTAGAGTTCATACTCCACTGGGACTTTGACCAAAGACCATCTGTCGCAGGCTCCCTCTTTCTCATTTTTTTAAATCATTCTTAGACAAATAACCAAACAGTCATTGACTAAAACATGCAGAACAGATTTGTGTATGAATGGGCAGGCATGAGCAAGATGGTAAATTTAACGTTTATTTTATCTTTCTTCGTACAGGTAAATCTCACTGGGACAATAAGCCTCATTATCAAGAAGGTCTTCAAATATTTCCAAATTATTATCCTTAGTAAATAATTGGAGCAAGCAATTAAGAAAGGTAATCTAAGCTGTTGTTTGATGCAGACGCATGCAGTGAACTAGACCATGAAACCTCTCTATTTTTGACAGCACTCTTCTTCCCTGGAGAAATACCCAGCATCCCGAGGCAGTCCGACTGTTGTTGCAGACATGTAGTTGGGAGATGTTTGAAGACTCATGACTATATTGATAATATGTGTTTATTGTTTAAGCTTCATCTGATCAAGTAAACTTTGTATTACATCAAGAAAAAAATCAGCCCCCCCAAAAAAAAAAACCATATTTCCTGTATCAAAGATTTTATTGAAAGCGGTTGTTCTTCTAGCTTGAGCTTATTAAAGGTTAGCAGAAATTCTTATGCTAGTGTGAAAAGCAAATGTTTTGGTTATCAGGCTTCCCACTTAGGGAATTTGATCTGAGTTAAGATTTCAGACAATAACACTTATTCTGTTTTGTAACTACAAGCTTTCTTTCTCAACCCCCAAAGATGGCCAATTACATAAACCAGATTTTGCACATTTTTCAGTACCTCTAAAAAAAACAACAAAAAAACAAAATAACAAACATGAAAATAAATCAGATTTGATGCAGTTTCCTCTTTGGATTTGGACTTCAACTGGGCTATTACCTTCACCATAATTTTATTTCTCACATGTCGAGTATGTTTCTTTGTCTTCACAAGACAAGCTCTGTCTTGTCAGCAGTTCCCATGCTTATTGCATACGGGTGGACTCTGTTTAACAATTTTATGACTTCAGAGGCACCGCTTAAGATTTAAATTTTGGTTCTGGCTGCCACATCCTTAAATAAAATTAAGTGGTCTGAATACTTTTGCAAGACACTCTGTATAAGGCATGGGACTTATACCTCTAGACCTGAGTAACAAGATGGAGAAGACAATCATTAGTATTTTTAGAACCGCTATCCTCAGAGAAACCACTTTTTTGTAAAAGTTATGTTCTCTCTGCCTTTTGGTCAGTGCTGCTTGTTAAGGGTTGCTTCAGGAGAGGTGAGGCAAACAGGGATGACAAGAAATATAACTTTTTGAGGAGAGCAGAACAGAGTTAAAGATGAAAATGAATACCCTGACATGCATATTCCAAAAAAGATGATGAGGAAGCAAGATGAATACGAAGTACACTGGTTGCCTCTTGGTATTTCTTTAGGGAATGATTTGCATCACCATTAAGTGTTGCCTCAAGATTGTTGTAGCAGCATCGCAATAGCGCAGCTATGCACTCAAGTATCTATGAAGTTCAAATTAGCTTTACCAAATGGACCATGACTAGGAAGTCTGTTGTTATATCAAAAACAGTCACATTTTTAATTATTCTGAAATTTTAAACAATAATGGACATATTTATAGCAATGGATGCATCTGAGACAAATGATAAGCAATTTCTGGCAAAGGTACATTCCATATTACATTTCTAGAGTGTGTTCGTGTAAAAATTAAATGCCATTGTTTCAAAAAACAAGAGAAAAAAAACCTTACAAGTTAATAGGAAGCATGCATATGAAACGAGTGCTGTAGAGTGCTGCAGTGGGACATTTCAGTGCGATGTGGTTCTAACTTTAACTTTAATGACAAGTGAAGGAGAGAAAGAAGAGTGCACAGAGAGAGACTAAAAGAAGTGAAATCAATCGATCACGTTTTCCCCAAAATGCTTATTTTCTACTGAATAAGCAATCACTGGCAGCATTATTGATGTCGGCAAGTGCTCCACTCTAAAAACTCAACCTTCCGAAATGCAAAAAGCTCTCAAACCAGGAGTGGCAGGCAAAAAAAATAAATAAAATAAATAAATAGAATGATAAGAATGATTGTTAGAGAGAGAAAAAAGAGAGGAACATCTAAAACTGACACACAAAGAGAAGGTGGAGATACATCAGGAAAAAAATAAAAGATGCTCTGAATGTGTGTAGACCTTTAAAGATTAGCATGTGAATCATTCCTGTGGTAATTGCATCAGCTTTTCACCATGCTGCGTGGCAACGGCTTTGAATGCGAGTTTACATAAGTAAATACACCGAGTATGTATGTTTCATTCAAACACTGCAATCTGAGACTTGAACGGGTTCGACCCTCTAAGCTCCAAGTGGTTCACGCTCAGAGTCATGGGTGCCTGATTATGTTATAAAATGCAAGAGCAAAGAAGTGGAGAAAGGGAAGATCCATAAGTGCCACCTTTATCCCATTGAAAAGTAATTTAAATAAGGTTTCCTGTCCTCATATGGTGAATTAAGGTTAATTCTTTATCGTTAATGGGCTTACATTATGAAAATATGCAAGCATACACTGATGCTTGCGTATTACATTACATTTTGACCTGAAGCCTGTTATAGTGCTGCTCTCCCTTTTAATGTCAAAGCAGCCCTGTCTTGTCAATGCATGGACTCTGTTGGAGAGAGAGAGAAGCTGTAATTTTGTTTTTCACCTGGATATTAGCATCAGAACCTTGAAGTTTCTGACTAACAGTAATGTTAGTGTTTTTCTCTTGCCTCACAGCAAGAAGCACTAAGTCAGTAAGCATCCAATCATATAATCTGAAGCTACAATTGGTCAATTTTTGCTGCATTTGGGGGTAAAAAAGGATAGCTAAATGTAGAGTTTGTCCAACTTTCAGTTAATTCAAGGTGCGGGAGGCTGCATCAGGACATGCTTCCATTCACCAAAACCAGAAATCTGGGGATGCAGTAATGGCTGAAATTGTAGAGTGGATGTCTGGTAAGCCTGACCTGATTTGTTGAGCTTCACAGATGGTATGGGTAGAATTTGGCGTAAACAGCTTCAACCCGCAGACAGCACCTACCATGTGTCCACGGTCCAGCTGGCTGTTGGTGGCGGTCAGAATTTTTTAAAATGTATTTCCACTGTCTGATGGGATGTTTGAGACAGACAAAAATCACGTGATATTTTTACAGTAGCCTTCTTGTTGAATCCTTCAGTGGGTTAGCAACACTTTCCACTTAGTAGATTCAAAATATTAATTTGAAACTTAAAGATATTCCAAATATTTACAGTACATTATCTAAAATCTTAGGTTTTTCCCAAAATGTTACCCAAGGGCAGTAGTTTTTGTTCAATCAAAGACCATTCATGTTGCATATAAGTAAGGTTAATAATGTGACGATGTAATGTAATATTTTGCTCTTGTTGTTGTGCATTTGCTGCTGATTTTTTAAATGTCAAGTGACAATATAACATATTCTATACAGGACTAATGGGTGCCTTTGGGAAAATTCAACCGGTATTTTAGCTCTTCTTTGTGGATGATTTCACACAGTCACGCTGAATTATGTATCGGAGTGTACACATTTTAAAATTTTCTATGTAGAATTGAATTAAAAGGACATTTTTATGATGTTGTATTATCACTGTTTGCTCAGAGTTTGAGTGTATTCTCTGTATCTGTAGGTTATTCCCTAGGTACTACTTTCTTCTCCTATTCCAAAAAGCATGATCATGAATGTGCGTGTCAGTTGTCAAATAGATTTGTGATTATTCAATAAGGTACTCCCTTCTTGCTTCTTGATTGCTGAAGGTTTTAGTTTTCTAGTTTTTTTTTAAATTATTTGCTGCTCCAACAAGTAAGATATGGTTGACAGCTGCCATAAAGTTATGATTTCACCAGAACAATACGCATAACGGTGAGATTTTAGAAAGTTCAATAAATTATACAGAAAACATTTAATAGTCTGAAGATTACTGAACATATAAAGTGTTTTTGTCAACTTAAGTGATGCAGCTGACAAATAAGCTACATAATCAATGAGTCCCTCTAGGAGATTTTAATATGTAAAACTGAACTGCATACATTTTGTTTTTCTATTGTCACTGCTGACTTCCAAGTCAAGGTATTTGAACTTTTGACGTTGTTTTCCCAAAAGCCATTCATTGATTACATACAGACCTTGCCAAACCCACACACACACAGATAGACCTCAGACCTCTAATGCCCCCCTGAGTGTTTAGTTAGACTCTATGATATTAATAAGGAGAGCCATCCATAGGTTTTAGACCGGGGTATTCAACTCTAGGCCTTGAAGGCCGGTATCTTTCAACTTTAATTAAAAGTATTAATTTGGCTTCTAATATTTGTATTTTTATTGATAGTTTCAAAGTAGATTCACAGGATCTGGATTTTCCTGAAAGTAAATAGCTTTAAAATTGGTTTAACTTGGAATAATAAGCTTGTTTGATGTATATTTTCTTACATTTGATCACTGAACATTAATTCAAGTTGAAGTTTCATTCATGCAATCAAAGCAGTCTTATTCATTTTATTATCCTTGCTTTAATGTGTTTATTCTGGTACATTAGGGCCTAATTGTGGGCAACCTCAAGTGATGCCTTTTCAGTTTATGCATTCATTTATTCTTATTTATTAAGTACCCGGTACATCCAAGTTTGTGTCATTAGATGTTTATCTGTGCGTTCATTTCTGGATGTCTTCCTCACATCTCCCATCTCGAAGCTCAAGCAAAGCTAATCACTTCACTGCTTCCCAGTGGATAGGGCTAATGTGCTTAAGCAGTCCTGAGGGATCTGATGCTTGACAGCGTAGAACGGCCTCTCTGCCCGCTGATATCTGTGTGCTTTAGGTTTTTTTTTTTCCTTTTTGTTGTTTTCTCTTATGGGACCTTCTCTCTTTCTCCAACCTCCCAGTTTAATTTCTTCCCTGTCACTCTTCCCTGCCATCTGTTTGCTCCTAAATCCAAATCATCACCGCTTCAAAAAAGGAAACATTACTAAAAGATTGAAGGTGGCTTTTTGGATAAAGACCGAATGCTGCATTTTCTCTAGATCATAGTCTTTCTTCTTATGTAGCAATCAAAGTATTCCTACTGATAGTTCTATTCAATGTCTTGTGGGCTTCCCGCTACTGTTTCTACTGTCTTTTTTAATTAAGTTTTCTTGCCTTCTTTCTCTCTGCTGGTTGGAGTAAAGGCAGTTTATTATCCACTGGACCTTAGTAATTTAAGCTCCATGAACTCTTGAACAGAGCCATCTTTTGGTCAATTAGAATTTGATCAGCTGGAATGATTATGTAGCTCGTAAATGTTTTGCTCATTAACACTTGGAGAATCCCACGTTGAGTTTTTCAGATTAGATATCAGCTTCGTTGTGTTGTACTGTGCAGCGAAACGCAAGAGAATAAGTGGGACAGGCATGATTTATCTAATGGAGCACCTACAAATGATTGATTTTGTTTACCTAAAGTTACTATGCAGGACTAAGGAAGCAGATATGTCTGTATGAATCTTTTCAGCCTTTTGAAAATTTTATACACATCCTCAAATTTAATCTACATGCACATGAGGTTTGGATATTAAGCTGCATAGAGGCTCGGATGTGAAACATATCTGCCCCCCATAAATGAATGCTTAGTAGAATGACCCAGTTCAGATTTGATCATCATTTTTGGAAGATATTTTTAGTTTTCAAAAACATACAATATTTTCTGAACCAGCAATAATTAATGTTATATTATTAACATAAACTTAATTATCAAACATAAATAAAAGCATGAGAAGTGCTTTTATTCGCACTTCGCGAATAAAAGTGCAAATAAAGTTAAAACAAAGAAGCAACACTCTGGCTACTGGATACATAGCATCAAGAAGATGTTCATCTTCTTGTATTGGACATGCTTAGTTCAAGAAAGATCCTGAGAAGTTTACATCAGGAAGAAACGGGAACGATTGGAAATGTGAAGGTAACTTAAGCGAAGTGGAAAGTCGTCGTTTTTTTTGTTTGTTTGGTTTTTTTTGCCTTTTTGCTGGGGATCGTTTGCAGCAGATTGTGGTTCGTCATGCACAAAATGTCAACAGCCTGACATGATCCCAAAATACACCGATACATTCTGTCATTTGAGCTACGTAATTTGAGCAATTACGTAGTTCTTTTCAATTTATTGTGGGATTTTAATATTACTAGATATGTTGGCACAGAACTCATGATACCTCAAGTAGGCAGGAAGACTACAGTTTAAGTGTCAGTGATACCTTATGCTGTTGGTCTTTGTCACATGTTTATTTAATCATCTGCCATCACTCTGCATCTGGAGCTTTCACAGCTTCTCATCTCTCCATCTCTCTCACTCTCCACCTCAGTCTGACCTGTAGTCTGAATCTGGAAGGCTGCATAATTCTGCTGCATGGTACTACAAAAAGCTAATGCATAAAATGAGCTTTTAAGGTGTGGAGGAGTTTAGAGTTTGTGATTTATTGAAGGTTAAAGCATATACCTGAGCATGATTGATGATGCTAAGATCTTCCTCTTGGCTCTGATTTGTTGTTTCTGACCTGAAGGGGTGTTTTTCTGCACATGGTTGTAGGACCACAGGGAGACGCAGAGGAGCTCCACTTTTTTCCACAGATTAACCGTCCCATTTTATACTCTGACAGAGTATAAACGTTACTTACTGCAGCTTTAAATATCAGCATAACAAAAGATATGTTGTTATGCTGTTATTATTGGTTATTGTTATTGGTTTTTTCCATAAATCAGGATAACATAAAAGGTTGAATGTTTTCAGATGTCTTTGCACTTGTTGCAGATTTTTCAAGTTAGCATTTTTATGGCAAAGACCACATTTTAGGTTAGTAATCCACATAACTGATGATTCAGACTTTATATCACAGTAAAATCTCGTATTGCTTTATTTAAATACAATTTATTCATTGTTGTGTTTTATATAAATCCATCTATTTACTGAAAATATGCTGAGAGGGTAGGATAAATGTAACTTAATACACTGTAAACTTTATCAGTCATAGTGTTTGAGATAAGCAAAACTACCTCTTCTTGTCCCTGTTTTGATATTAATAGAAACGTGGCAACATATATTTCATTTATGTATGAGCCACACATCACTGACACAAAGTTACGAAACATACAGACTCAAACACAACTGTTATCAAATGATTGTATCAGGATTAATTATGTAATATTTTAAAGCTAAATAGTGAGTAATTCAGTCAGACATCCGCTGAGAGCGGATTCCATTACTTCTCAGTAGATTCTTAATTGAAAAGCAGCACTGGACAGATAAAATGAAAATGAGCATTAATGACAGAAGATGAAAGCAGTAAAAAATGATGGTGCAGCATGAGCTAAACGTTTTGGAGGGGTGGGGCGAATGGAGGTGCTAAAGGAGGGAGAGTGATATGTAATAATGTAATATGTAAAGAAAATACCTTTAAAATTGACAGGGAGCTGGCAAGAGCTAATGTAAATTATTTAGTGCATGTCGATGAGCATACAGAAGTCAGGAAGGGATTTAGGTGCAGATGAGATCATTAATATCAATTTGTTTGCTTGCAGAACAGCCTTCTCCCATGACCAAGGGTCAACCACATTAGAGCTACTTAAATTAGACCAGCTGAGCAAAAGAAGAGCTTTTGCTCTGTAAAGAAAAGCTTTGAAGCTACATTCTTTCAAAAGTCAGTAGTGGTTCTCCACCAATGTACAATTAGTTAGTCTAAGTGTTGTTTATTAAAAGATAAGAATGTTTATCTTGAAAGTATCGAGTTAAAGTTTAGTTGACCAGAGAACAAATGTTCTGGTTTCAGTTTCTGCATTTTATTTTGAGGATTCTCTTAAGTAAAAACTTATACATCCAAATTTTAGGACTTGAAAATAAGAACATTTTGTGTTCATAGTTTGCTTGCAGGCTTTTCAGTGATAGTGACAATTTAAAGTATGACATTATAGCCACATTCACACAACTGCACTCACAAATGCACACACCTTCATATACTGATTTGTGGATCAGTAGGCTGTCGCTAGATAAGTGTGTATTTTCTCACGTCAGACTTTAACAGTATTGAACTGATGCTTTAATAAAACCATTGACCAAAACATGAATACCAGATTTTTCAGATTCCAATTTTTTTTCAGCTGAAACAAATGTACTATAATATTGATAATATATATTCTAAAGATTTATACAGATTCTGAGAGAAGAACTTCTTGGAAATTCCTGCTCCACTTGGATTTTCGTGCCCAATTTTCTCTCAGATTCACAGAGAATGGTCCAAAAAACCAGAAAAAAACACTGTCATTTTCCAGTGTTGTGAGAGTGAAAGATGAAGATTGGTTAATGTAAGATAGCGTCTCTGAGTGTACAACACATCAAACCTTGAAGCAGATCGGTTACAGCAGCAGAAATCTGCAATGACTCCTGCCAAACTGGAAGGCCAGCTACAATTCAAACTAGGCAACCAAATTTGGACAGTAACAAACTGGAAAAACATTGCCTGGTCTGATAGATCTCAGTCTGACATGTAACATTCAGCTCAGTATGAGGGAGGTGGTCTTTAGTGGTCAGTGAGTCTCAGAATTGGTGTTTACATCAGGTAAGCTCTACTATGTTTGCGTTTGGAGAAAACTAATATTGCATGAGGACTTTTGGTTTTCAAAAGTGATCTTTGCTTCATTTTGATTCATGCCAGTTTTTTGTTCTATGTTTGTGCTCTATACCAAGAAATCAAGGGAAATGAATGAAGGAAGGAATGAATTAATGAATTCACATACTGTGTATATAATGGGTAAAGAGTATTCATTTAAAAAAGCTTCACAAATTCAATTCAAATATGGACTCAAAAAACATTCTGATGCCGTTCTAACTCACATTTTTTTTTTTTTTTATACTGGCATGGACTCCATTTTAGCCTCATCTTGTTTTGGCTTCCCCACCTTGTCATAGTGGACAATCTCCACTCAAAATGTAAAGAAGGCTGTGAACAAGGGTGTGAGCATTCAAAATGAAAATATGTTCCTCTCTTTTCTTCTGCCTAAGTTACTCCACTTGATCCTGTGTCTGTGTTTTATTTTCACCCATTCTGCCCTCTTTCCCTCTTGCTGATCCCCGCTTTATATTCATGACTCTAGTGTAGTCCTCTGCTTCTCACATCTCCCTCCTCGGCTTTCCTGTCCTTTCCACTCTTCACCTTCCTGTCCTCCCTGTCTCCTCAAGCTTCCTGCACTTACCTCCCCCTCTCCCGTCTTTCCTTTGCCTGGCACGCGTTCATGTGGCATCGCAATCCTTTATTTTTACGAGAAGCTTTCTTTGTGTGTGTGTGTGTGTGTGTGTGTGTGTGTGTGTGGAAGTTTTTACAGTATGTGTGTGCGTGGATGAGTGGGTGGGGGGCTGAGGCGAGCGACAAATGCTCCAAGAGCCATATTCAAATCTCATTTCACACTGCTGAGGGTGAAAAGACCTGACGCAGCACTCTGCAAGAGAAGGAAGGCAGGCACAGAAAGAGAAGGAGGATGAGATCGGGAAACGAAGGGAAAGGAATGATCCTGGAGACAGCGTTGAAATCGGAGGAGGAGAGTGAGGGACACGACATGGGGGAGGAGCAGAATAATAGCTGTTGGCGTTAAGCTACCTACAGGAAGTGTGCAACATTAGGAGGGGGAGAGAGGGAGCAAAGAAATAAATACCACACAGGAAGTACAAAAAGAAGAAAAGGATTGAGAAACCAAAATACTGTGATTATGAAAAGAATATTTGTTATCTCTCAAGCTTAATAACTTCTCTGTTTTTTAACTTCACTGCAGAACTGTGCTCCTTTCTCCACTTGAGTC
This sequence comes from Alfaro cultratus, assembly GCA_903066825.1. Classification (NCBI taxonomy): domain Eukaryota; kingdom Metazoa; phylum Chordata; class Actinopteri; order Cyprinodontiformes; family Poeciliidae; genus Alfaro; species Alfaro cultratus. The sequence continues at coordinate 97,709 of CAEFZX010025022.1, read as the reverse complement.
TCTGCCTCTCTTTCTCCAAAACTCTGGTTTTTTTTTTGCTATGCTCAGAGCCCACATCCTTCTGTCTTGCAGTGTGTATGTTTATGCAAATGAAGTAATTAGGAAGCTACATGCCTTCATTTGAGCTCTAAGGTTTGCGGAGAGGTGTGAAGACAAAAGGAGAGGAAGTGGAAGGATAAGCACTCAGGCTTTAGAGTTGGTCTGCACAGCAGTATTACTAATTCCTATACAATTATATATTCTCTTTAAAGAGCTGTACCATTCTATGCTTCACCATATTGTCTTAACTCATACTGCATTTATTGCACATACCCGCATCTGTCTTGAAACTCTTTCTTGTTCCCTGTCTCCGGCCTTGTATTTTTGCCTCTAAGTCCTTTCAGCTCTACCATCCTCTCAACCTCTACTTTCTCTCTGTCATGCTTGCTTACAGTATATTTTCTTTCTGTGTTGTTTTCCTCTGTTTTTGTCTCTTCTGTCTTGCTTGAATCTGTCACCATATCCCAACATTTAAAGCCCAGTCTTCCTAGTTCTTGGTTTTCCATTTTCCCTCAAACCTCTGTCTTGTCATTTTCTGCCCTTGACTGATATCGTATTTTCCTTTCCTTTCCATCCTTTTACTTAATTTACTTTCCCCCGGTATGGTTTTTACAGTTTCAGTTACTGGAGTAAAATGGCATAATTTTGGATGTCCAAATGTCATAAATGCATTATGCCACGTTTATTACTTTTGGTGCACCGAGTAGGGAGGTAACTGAAGAATGGGTTGCAATTCTTTTTACCCCAAACCACTGTCCCCTCCTATGTCTGAAAATAAAAACTCATGTCAATTAAAATAAAAGTAAAAACTATTAATTTCTATTGAAAACACTGTAGAAGACATTGTAGAACCAATAACAAGAAACATAAAAAAAAAAAAATTCAGAGCATGGTCAACATTGTTTTGGAATTTCCTTAAAATATCTGTGATTTGTTAATTTTGTTTTAAATTATGTTTCTCGCCCAAATGCATTGATGGTACTCTCTTGTGTGTGCTGCTTGTTTGATGTGATGCAAACAATCCATATTATAAGACACTAGGTGAAGGTCAGAACATAGAGACTTGTGTTTGGCTCTGTGACAGACCAAAGCAGCACCTTTATTAATAAATACAAAGCACCAGTCTTCCATCCATCTTCCGCTTTATCCTACTTCTGAAGGAAACACCAAACTACTTGAACTCCATTTGAGGCAGAGACTGACTCCCAAGCAAGAGGAAGCAGTTAATTTATTTTTTTTGATAAGACCTATGGCTTCATGCTAGTTGCCTTACGCTCACCCCAATGTACAATGTAGGTCATGGTCAACAGAACCTCATAATCTGCAAAAAGCAAAGACGAGACCCAGGAATTTCCAAACTAAATCCTTTCCTATCCACTCTAGTGCTATGCAGTCCTTTTCATGAAAATTATAAACAGAACTGAGGACGAGCAGCAGGCTTGACAGAGTCCAACCCCACAAATTGCCTGCTTTAAACATATGCAGCAATGTGGTTTAAGTTTATTATTCAGGTTCTTCTCTGTACTAGTCTGTATCTAAATACCAAGTCACCTCCACCTAAACCCAGTATTGCCATATGAGGTTACTTGGTGGCTTACAATGATCACTCTGATCAATAAAAGCACCCGTCTCATCCTTAAAGAGTGGGAAGGTCTTCATCATGCTTTAGATTTGTATTGTGTCATGCACATCCCCCACTGTTGTCACGCATGTCCAGCCAACGCAAACATGCGCATGTGTGGCAGTACTGTACTTAGGGACAGACACGGTAAATGCATCAGTGGTGAACAGCAAATTTTGAGATATCACAAGCATACACAAACACATAATCACATGCACGCTCTGTCAAGGCAGCTTTCATTTCTCAAGCTTGCCACCTCGGGGTTCATATCAAGACTTTGTCTGCTCTCTCTTTGTGTCGTGCGCTCGCTCTCACTCACACAGTCACAAAAAAAAGCACACACAAACACGTACTCTTTCCCACATGCACATCACCTCCTGCCCTTTCTGCTGGAGTTTTCAAACTTTGGATGGCAGCTTCCTGTCAGGGCATGAAAGCAGTGGGAAAAGTGATTTCTGAAAGGAGGAAGAGAGGCTGTGAGGAGACAGGGAGAGAAAAGATAAAGGGTGTCAACAGATGTTCGACTCCATGCTTTTTGCCTTCTAAGGGGACAAGAGAAATAGCTCAGTCATTACTTCTGCTCATCCTTTATCACATTTGGTGAATCCCTCCATAAATAGAAGGGCGCAGCCTCATTCTGTTTAAAATTGCCCATGTAATCGTGCTTTTAGCCATTTAAGCAAAACATACAGCGAGAGCATCTATTGTCCTCATTCGTTTTACTCGGGTTGTGTAGCAAAAGCAAGCAGAAGGGAAAAATTGTGACAGACGATGGCGTCTAAAGCCGGCATTCAGACTACTCACATAATGCATGTGCACCTGCAGCAAGTTCACTGGTCTGTGCCTAATTTGGATTGATTGCGTTCAGTTGCGCGACCATTGTTTGTGTGCACGGCAAGGATCGGATAACTGCTCGATTTGGATTGGAAACACGGCGACACACACAGCTAGCAAAGCACAGTGGAAGCTTTGGCACGTAAACCTATAAGATTGACCGTTTGTTTTATTTGGCTCGCCTACCCCGGCCGCGCTTTGGCTCACACACAGGCAGCCACAGGGAAATGTTTGTCATTTATCAGGATGAACGAATGACGGCTAGAGCTCTAATAGTAAATCATTGGCAGCATTATTGGTCCACCCTTCCCTCGCCAATATGGATTTGAGTTGGGAAACTGGAGGAGTGTGTAATAAATCAGTCAATAACACACAGAAGAGTTTGAAGGAATACTTTCACTATGCACATGGAAAACTAAGGGCTGAACCCCACATTATTTACACTCATTTATACTCATTTATATAAATACAAAATATATTACATGTGCTGATAAGTTGCCTGCTGAAAGTCGCCTTGCTTTTGAGATCTCTTTGTGAGATCTTATTTCTACTTTTTCAAATGCTCTGTTTTCTTGATATTAAATCCTCAGAACTGCATATCCCTTACCTTGAGTTCCACAAAACAACATACATTAAAAGCCCAAATGTATATACTGCATTGTGACTTGCAAAAGTAGTCATATCCCTTAATTATTATGATTTTGTTTTACATTTTGTCATGTTACAACCTCAGTTAAGAACGCGTTGCGATGTATTCTGTCAGTGTCTTCAAGATGCGGGTGTGGTGATGCTTCAGGAATCAGGCTCTGCAGGCTGGACTTTGGTTGAACAGCAAAGATTTTATTACAAACTGCAGCCTAAATCAGCACAACCAAATTATGAGGAGATCTTGGCCCCGTCATACAGAAGTCCCCTCAATCTCTGGTCAGCGTCCCTTTTATTGCGGTCAGCTCAGTACATATTTTCAACATAAACATATTTTGAAATGTGCATGTTCCATGTTAACATCTTGTCTGGGTGTTATCACATTCACATGTTACACTTTGTCTCCTTGTGCCGAATCTTCAGGGAGTACGTAGATTTTGTTTTCCAAAGTCAGTGTCTTTTGACCTTTGACTTGTTTTTCCCAAGCACTGCAGAAAGTCCTTCTGTGTGTTCAGACACTGCTGTGTCTTATTGGAATATTCTGAAGAATATTCAGAATATTCTTCAGATGGAATATTCTGCACATGGTCTTTCCACCAGACTATGAGCATAGTCTGGTGGAAAGTGAACTTTTGCCCTGTCGTTTGAAACCTCTAAGAAGTTTGCCTTGTATGATCTGCATATATCCCTTCTTCCATTTTCTCATCAGTTCCTAACAGCTGATAGGAAGTGATGAGGAAACCCATTTCATTTCATGACAGTGAAGTCCTGACAGTGAAACACCACCATGTTTCCCTGTCAGGACAATTTTTGGGGTAATGTGGATCGGTAGTTTACTTCCTCATAAGAAGTACGATGAGAAAAGCAACCCATGACCTATGAATTATTTTCTCTTGATGTTCATTTTTTCTACTTTAACTTATATCAAGCAATTCATAAATAATCCCATAATACAGAGCTCAGGCAGCATTTACCAAAGCATCTGACACAACTTACTCACTGTTTTGTGACCTTCTGATCTTAAACCTTTACGCTTGATGTCTTGTTCTTTCAATGTTCTTGTTTTCCTGCCCATAAAATTGCATCTAAAATCCATTTTAATTTCTCATTCTGTCTAAATCTGTTAGAAGACATAAAGCATGTACAACAATGAGGAGCATGTACTTAGCTGGAATTGATTAGCTCATTTTATTAACCCTAAATACATTTTAGCAACGTTTTGACATGTCATTATGTGCACACAAATCTGTTTTTCACTTTCAAAACAATATTTCACCTTGCTTAGATAGTAGACTGCATTATGTTTTCGATGTCTGTTAAACAGAACACACAGGATATTTTGTTTGCAAACAACATCAAAGCAAGAATGAGAAATAGCAGGTGACCACCAACACCACAACTAAACATTTTCCTTGTAGTTTAGATACAGTTTGCACATTTAAGCTTGCTTTTTCTTTCAACACCGCTGCATAGAGTTGTAACTATTAAGTATACTTAGCTTTTGATACGCTATGAAGCAAGTTCCCATCCAATTTATGGGCTACAGCCTCAGCTCACTTCTCTCTTGCTCATTTGCCGACCTGTCAGTCCTCCTTCCAACCAATTAATTTATAGCGTTACATCTGAACTTTCCCGTGGCCCAAACTCTGCAGTCTTTTAGCACGATGCTACAGCTAAACGTTTCCGCTTATTCATGCTGTAAAACTATTGAATTAGCATCGGCAATAGCTTGTCACCACATTGGTGAGGATTTACAAAACAGAGCAGTCATGCTGGCTTAAAGACACAAAGACATGCTCAGTATTCATACGCTTGGTTAGAGCCAAGGCTGTTAAAACAGATTAAACTGATGGGGCCTCTGCTTCAGTGTAATCCACTGGCAGCAACTCTCTGAAGATGATTTTTGACACACAGCGCAGTGTCCTGTTCTTCATCATAAAAGAGGAGATGCTGTGAGAGGGAGAAATGTTCATAGGAGGCATGAGTTGCAGAAGAGTAACAGCGAGGGAGGGAAGAAAGGAAAGGTTAAAAAGGGTATCGAGATAAGAAACTCAAACAGATAAGATAACATTCCCTTAAGAAGGTGTTTGATTAAATAGGAATGAAAGGGAATCTTTTATTCTCTCCTGAAATTAAAAATGAGTTGCCACAAAATTATATTTCCGAGAGTAGCTGCACCCAGAGACTGGGCAGTAGGCTCCCACTGGCCTGTCTTAGATTAACAAGCTAGAACAACATAATCACAGACAGATGAAATAAATGCCACCTGATAGTTGGTGGGATACATTAGGAGTTTTTTTTTTTTTTTAATTGAGAGCCAGGGCATCCATAAAACTGCAGCTTTTGTGGTGTGTCTGCAGTGATTGGTTTCTGTTAATGATGGTCAAAGGAAAGCAGGATGACAACGAAGGCTGGCCAGTGAAGTCCAATTTGTACTGTAGCTCAAAATGTATTAGAAGTTGATACATTCATAGTAAATAAAATGTAATATTATAGAAAAGTTTATCTCAGTTACCAAATGGGACTTTATATAGATTAATTACATGGAAACAGATTTTTAAAGCTTTTAGTTTTATTAATAATGATGATTCTTCTTTTTTTTTTTTTGCTTACAGCTAATGACATACCTGATAATTACTTTGATGTGAGGTAAGATTGTATCTGTACAAATGAGCGGATGTATTCCTAAGATTGCAAAAATAACCATTGCTTGTTTAAAAATAGCATTTTGTCTCATGATGTGAGATATTTGTGACTGTAAAATCCATTCACTTATGTTTTATTTTGTGAAAATGAGTTTTGCATGTTTATTTTTATCACCTGCTATTTCCAAATGGTCTAATGAAATGTTTCTCACACAGACCATATGGTTGTGTACGAAAAATCTGCCCAACTGGCCAGTATGGGATCCATAACAAATGGCTGGGCCAATATGGCTATACTGCAGAGTCTGTATTATGCTTTTCTGGAGGCAAAATATGGTTTTGACACCCATATGTCACTTATTAATGGAAATACCTTAAAGTGTCTGGCTGTGGGAGTAACAAGCAATTTCAGTGAAATGCTTGGTATTTTTACCCACTACTGGACAGAAATCCGAGTTACTAAATGAGACACAAGCATAGAAAATACAGTGGGGAAAAAAAAGAGTTTGAATGAGAAGCAACAAAGTTATTAAAACCTTGCAAGTTGACAACAGAAAATCAGAGTAAAAAAAGAGTCTGTCAAGTCTGCTCTACCTGACATTTGCTTTTGTCTTGAAGGTTCTGGTCAGGAGGTCTTGTGACAGCAAGTTGTCACTTTTTGAGGGAAGATAGGTGTGTAACTTTATATGGATCATATGGATTTATATGCATATATTTTGTAGAGCTCAGCACAGATAATCTTGTCATTTGCCTTTGGTTAAGCAAAGGGGTTGCCTTTCTGTAAGTTGATGTTATAAAGAGGAGAGTTTTGATCTTGATGAGTACAGAAAGTAACACAACAAGAGTGTCAAGCATCAAGGACTCGTCTCCTGCTGTTTGATGACACCAGCTGTGTGAGACCAGCTGACAAAACTTTTGGTGAGGATCAAATTATAACATTCTCCTTGACAGAAAACCACATTTATCAAAACAGATCAGTTACCCCACAGAAATAAGATATAGAGCTGCAGATACAATATGTATTTTGATTCTATTAATATTTTTGAAAATTGTGCCAAGTAATTTTGAATTTGAGTAAAATGACCAAAAAAAAATTGTTTGACTGCTTATGATGTCACCGGTCATGTATTCTCTGTTTTATTCACCAAAAGAGAATATATGGGACAATAATTAACCCTCTCAAGAGCAGATGAATAATTTACTTTAATTCAAGAACACATTAACAACTTGTCCCGAAAGTCATAAAAGATTAGATCTGCCCCAGTTAAGGTCAAATCTGCCTCAAGGGTCAGGCGGATTCACAAAAAGGGATGGGACAAAAATTTGCAACCACTGTTATCATTCCAAAGTCAACGCCTGAGCAAACAGAAAACACAGTGCCATCTCACACGGCGAAAAAACATCTTGATAATGCTTTTGGGAAAATAGTATCTGCATTTATTTAAAAAAAAAAAAGTTGTATTTCCGGTTGCATCCAGAATAAAGCTAATAGCAGTTAAAAAAAGTATATCATATCCATTACCAAACATGATAGTGGTAGAGTGATAGTCTGAAGTTTATTTGCTGGACTGCTTTAACTGATGAAATCCTTACTTTTTTTATGGCAAAATATGAAGGTAAATGTATAATAAAAGGCTCCCTCTAAGCTAAAAGTACAATTTGGTTGCAGCTGGACAATGATTAAGCAGGTATTTGATGATGGGAAAACCTCTTATGTGGTTCCAATTAAAAGAAAATCAAAAATAAAAATTCAAGCCTTCTGACTATATTAAAAATGGTTTTGATTATCTAAAACATTTAAGTTAAATTAAGAACTAACCAAAATCAAACAAAGAGGTTTTCACACCTCTGTTATCATTAGCTGAGGAGTGCTAACGTCCAGTCCTGGAGATGTGTTCAGCAGCTATTAGATGCATTGTCTCTTCTAGATACCTTGATCAAATCTCAAGGATTGGATTTGGGCACCCCTGCCTTAGTTGATAGAACTATATCTGTGCACCATCCTATGCAAATAAACTGTGACAATATTCAATTTGTTTTGTTGTACTGTGAGAACCTACAGCTTGGATTTATATTTTATACATGAACTGAAAACAACTGTGAAAACTGCCTGAATGATTTAGAGTTAGGATGAAATAAAAAGGCAGACATCGCTTTTTTCAGCTGTCCTGTAAAGTTTATTATAGTATGTTTACAATGTGCATAACGCGCCAGTGCAATTTTGGACTGACAAGTTTAAACATAATAAAGGTTCTAAACTATACATATTAAAATTTGCTCGCATAAATATGCAGAGCAGAGATTATGATCTTATCCTTTATGTGAAAGGCACATTTATCACATTTAGAGGGCAATTTTATGGCGCTGTCAAAAAGCCAACTGCACTATTCAGTGTTGGCTTCTGCATCAGTGGCTGCTCTTTGAGTGCTTTTTACTTTATCATTGATTATTTACAGGTCTCACTAAAACAGCAATTTGCTGTTTTGATGACCCAACTATTAAACTGGTTAGCCTAGGCTGTGTGCTTGTTTGCCACGTGAACAAGGTTTAATTACGTTCAAAAATAATATCCTAAAGTGACTCTAATTTCATTAACCAATGTCTGCGTTCTAAAAGAGCCTATGGAACATTATGTTTCTTCTGACACATAGATAAAAAAATAGATAAAACCACCTCAGGGAGACCAATCCTCAGGGATGCGCTCGCGTTTTCTCATTATATGCTGGATGTTTTCAGTCCAGGCACCCAGAAATGTGTGCTCGTTTGTAAATCATGCATGTGTATTCACAGCTGATAACACTGTGTCACCTTCACTGTGCTTTCATAGTGTGAGATTAAATTAAGCAGGGCCAATGCTGAGTAAATTAAGTGAATGAGAAATTCATGATATTTTAAGGCATGAATTTACCCAAGTCATCAGGTTCCACTCAAAGGCGTCAGGTACAACCTGGCAATGCATTTGTTTCATAAACACATGAATAAAACTGCAAAGAGGCAACACGTTACTCATTCTCTTGTTGCTGAACAACAAGTTTGCTGGTAAATCATAACACCTGGTGTAAAGTCAGTCTTTATAATACAAAATTTTTGACTAAAATAAAAGTTTAAATCCAAGTTATCATGAGCTGCACATCAGCAAGGCTGTTCTTTGTTGCCTTGCAGCACAAAGGTTCCGGATTAGGTATACTTTGCTAAAAACATGCAACGGTTCCAATTCTCATTCATACAGTGACATTAAAACAATGCACAGTTGGTCCTGAAGGGCCCAAAGTGTATCAATAAGGTCTTCAGCAGTTGTCTTAACCTTGTGCAGATGCTTAATTGGTTTTATTAAAGAGCAATTTAACAGGTGTGCCTAATAAAGTGGCCAATGTGTATGTTATTAAGCTATTTGATGGTTGTCAACCCATGCCCATTTGTTGTGCCAGTTTTCTGGAGTGGTTTAGTTTCAGGCATTGTGGAGCTAATGTCGCAAACATTAAACATTTTGGAGGATGGGTCCGACTTATTCAGAATAAGTCCAAACGTATAACTCTATTCCAGAATGGTTTTTCTTAACCATAAAATTAATAGTTAAACAAATAAATATTTTATTTGGATCCCTGATGGTTTCTACCACTTGAAGACGTTCACACACATTGTGCTGGATGTCTCTGTGTGTTTGAGCTAGAGGGGATAAAAGGCAGAGAAAAAATAGTTTTGGATGGTAATTTACCACACCAATTAGCAAATAGCATTAGTGTTCTGACTGCAGCTAAGGTTGGATTTGAAGCCTTTACCAAGCTGTATAGTTTTGCCTTTCAATTAGCACACATAGTGTGCATCATAGCTGAGTTGCAAAAATAAACAAATAAACAGAAAAGAGTTACAAGAAACAGTGAGATCCCAGATTTTTATTGACGGCCCTTTTTTCTTTACCACAAAACGTATATTTCGGCACATTTCATTTCTCTTTGAGATCATTAAAATGAGTTCCATGCCTTGAGCCTCGTATATGAAAGTTTTGATCTCTCAAGAAAGCATTGAGTCAGAAGCAAAATCCTATTATTTTACCGTTTTCTTTTAATTTTTTTTGTGTTCAGACTAGTTGTATGAAAACGCTGTAAGACAGCGCTGCCTGCCTCAAACAATCATTGTTATGATTTTGCTGTTGTTGTACATCCATCCTCTTCCTGCATCTGTCTCAGACTGTCGCAGTGGATGTGCGTGGGAGGGGGAAGCGAGTTTTTTTGTGGCATCATTGCAGGCCTTAGCTCATAGTGCAGCTAAATGGGTGACTGTATAGCTCCTACCTCAATTATGGGTGCTAATGTGCCATAGCGTGTACATTGCGAAGGTGTGAATGTGTTCATGTGTCAGTGCTGAGACATCATTTGGAGCCTTCTGCGTAATCGGTCTTCAACACTCTAAGTGCCACACACATTCATCAATTGTCATTATTAAACACACAACAGAATAATGTTTTTTTGTTTTTTTTAATGAGAATCACCAAAAAGAATAACTTATCATTCTCATTTTAACTCAGTTAAGGTAAAATAGCTCTACTTGCTGTCTTTACCATGAATTCATATATATATATAAAACACATGACAGAGGATTCACACACAGGAGCATACTCCTTTCAAGATTTTCTGCGGAGCTGTCTTCGACTTAATTGTAGTTGCTTGTAATAGCTGCGGGGTCTCCCTAAGAGGTTTGTCAAGGGAAATAAAGCACAACAGAGGAAGAATAAACTTCCTGCCTCCAAAGGAAACAGCTGTTGTCATGGCAAAGCTAATTAAAAATACCAGTTTGAAAAAGACAAAACACTAGCCCGGGTTGAGAGGCTGCATTTATTAGCACAAACAGCACTCATGAGATAATAAATGGATACACAGTTTTACTAGACAGAGCTTCGTAGACAGTTAATGTATCAGTGTGTTACTGTGTGAGGAGGGTGACTTTCTCGGTTTTACCATGTTCTTCCACTTCAGCATCTCTTCAGAGGACTATCTTTGAAACACTAAGAGGTGCAGGCCACTAAATCACTGCTGTCCTATTTTCTTAGCTTGTAATGAATAGCCTTTAATATCATTACCCTATAAAAGTCCTCTCTCCTGCCAATTCTTACTGTTGCTGAGCTACATGCACAGAAATAAGTCACACCCAAAAATGTTACATGCTGTATATTTATAACATTATCATTTGAGATGCTTGAAATTTGAACATTTATGCAGAATTATTCTATTTGCGGTGTCTTGCAAATGTTTTCATAGCCTTTGGACTTTTGAAAATTGGCTCGGTTGCAACTGACCTATCATTTTAATTGTATTATATTCGATAATCCAACACAAAGTAGTGTGTAATTGTGCAGTGGAAGGAAAATGATACATGAGCTCCAAAATTTTGTACAAATATAAATCAGAAAACTGTGGCACCCATACACATTTATTTAATCGATGCCTCTAAATAAAATTCTATGCAACAAATTGTATTCAAGTAATGTAATTCATAAAAAGAGTTCACCTTTGCATAATTTATTTTCAATACAAGTCCAGATCTAATTCAAAGTGAGAATTGACTGACAAAACTGGTAATCTGGTGTTTGATAACCAGATTACGTCCAGTTTGATTGATCTTGAGCTATTTTGCAAAGAATTGGTAAGAAAAATAATCAATTTTTGAATTCACATATCTAGTAAACACAAACACCAAAAAAAAACAAAACCCGTTAACTAATCACCCCAGGTGTTTTTTTCCAGCATTCAACCTCACAGTATTTAAGCCCTTCTCCTGCTCACACTCTTTACTGGTTCCTCTTGTCTATCCTGGTTAGATCCAATCAAATCCTGCTTATTCTTCCTACCCCTGTTGTTACTGTTTCCTGGTGATTTGGTTCTACTCTGGCTCCCTGTGTTCTCCATGATGTTTTGTTGTAAGGTTTTTTTATTATTATTATTAAAACTTTCAACATGATTCATGCCCCCAGCTTCTGTCTGCATTTGAGTCTTCCATTACCACTACACATTATGACACACACACGTAACTAAAAGTACAAAGCCATTGATCGGTTTTGTTTCAGACTTAGGACCTATAGGTTAGTCTGTGATATAAAATCCCAATGGAATGCATTAAAGTATGTGGCTCTGACATTATGCAATGTAAAAATTGAAGGGGTATTGCGAGGACTATAAAATAATGCATAGGTCTTAAAGATGATTCTAATGTGGCATAAAATAATTATTGCAAAATAAAAAAAAAGTATATATATTGCCTGTGAGTTAAGGTAAGTAAGAATGTGTGTGTTATCACTTGTGGGTATGTGTAAAAACTATGAATATGTGTAGCTCTGCACATGTCCAGCCATAATTTGGCTGCTTGCCTTATGCTGGTTTCCTTCTTTGGTTGTGAGCTAAAACGAAAGAGAAAAGCATTAAGTCCGGTGTTACTATCAATTCACTTAGGCTGTGGTCTCTGCCCTGCAAGTTTAATGCATGGGGTGAGTTACTGAGTTGCTTTATTAATTTTCTCCTCTTTGAATTCAAATTTGTAGATTTGGATGCACACAGGTCAACCTAATGACATTTTTTTGCTTTATAATCTTCAACATGTGTAAGTTTGCTGTCTCGTTGGATAAACTTGAATCCATTCAGAGGGTTAGTGACTGGAGATGGGAAGCTATTTCCGCTGCACAACTCTGTTGTGAGGGGTTAAATGAATCGTCAATGAATGTGCAATGACTGTTGGAACTGATTCACTCTCCGCTGTTGTATCTCCCTGTGTATGTGAGATGAATCTGTTCAAGGGTTGTTATGCAGTGTGTCTACTTCACTTTAACACTGTTTTCGGTTACAGGTACCAGACACAGTCATCAAAAACTGTGAGTCTTAGTCTTGTGAGTTAACGATTTGACGAATATTTTGATTCTAAGAAATTAGCGTTTCTTGGTATGTTTAGACGTGCTCTTGATCAATATTGTTTAAATCTTTTTGGAAGCTTATTCACCTCCCCATTTTCTTACACATATTCAATATTGCGTTTAGGGGTTTTAATAAGTCCAGGATTAAAACAGGACACCTTTTATCCGGCAAGACTCTCCAGCTCATTCTGGGGGAACCCAAGTTGTTAAAGGGAAATAAGGAAAATGAGGCAACTCTACAGAGTTTTGTGTCTGATTGCGTCTCATTTGGACTTCCAAACCTCCAAATACTCATCCCAAAGAGGCATTCTGATGAGAAGCCAATAAAACCTTAGCTGGCTTCTTTCAATGGAGAAGAACAATGACTACTCCGAGAAAACAGAGTGCCTCACATTCTCGCTAAGGCAGAGCTGAGCCACATTATGGAGAACCTCATTTTAGTTCCTGGAATCCAGGACCCCTTTTCTTTTGGTCGTATTGAAAGCATTGGAAAGCACCATGGCCCATTAAACTGAGAGATTAGAGCTGACCACAGCAGGTCCAGCATTATGCAGAGGAGGTCCAAGTCAACCTGCAGCTTTCCCACTATGAATTAATGCAGAATACATTAACTTTAGAGCCATGGCCTCAGAATTGGAGGATCTGACTCTTTTTGTTGATCTGGTGTTCCAAAGGTTTTTTAAACTATTCCTTATGTGACGGAGACCAGGGGTTCCATCCCTAATAAATTATTATTGGTATTATATTTATTTACAGAACAAATGCTTTTTGTTTCAGTTCTTTATTTGAGTTACATTGTGACATTTTGAGGCATGTTTAAAAAAAAAAAAAAGCTCATATGATTGCCAGATTTCCCAAGAGAAAGTTTCCTGTAATATTTGAATTTATTGAAATGAAGCTAAGAGTGGTTATGTACAATTTCAAAACTCTGTGTTGTGTTTTTCTTCATTCACTGAAATTCCTGACATCGTTGTGCCTTTTCTCTTTTGGTTTCAGATTTCAGCGGGGGTACCATGACGAGTGAGGAGTGTCCTGTGCCGCTGAGGAGTATCTCCTCAGCACGGCCGGGGCAGAGCGAGGAATACGGCTCAGCGCACATAGATGACATCATTGAGGAAGTAGGTCCGGGCGACGACGACGTCAGCATCGGCAGCGACTTAAGCACGCTTGTGTTGCCCTTCCCTGAGCTGGCGCCTGTGGTCTTCTTCTGCCTCAAGCAGACGACCTGTCCTCGCAACTGGTGCATTCGCATGGTCTCCAGCCCATATCCTTTCCTTCCTTCATACGCCCCATTCAACCTTAAACAAAACATCTCCATCTCCATTTGACCTCTACCATTTATCAAGTCTGTGTGACACATCTTTCTTTTAAAATCGATTTTTATTCCTGCTCTTATTTAATTTCTTTTTCCTTTAATGTATATCTTTTTATTGACGTTCGGTTTCTCATATGTATTCTTTGATGTGCAGTATTTGGTCCATCCTGACTTTGCCCCCACAAACACAACCAATCAAAACATTCTGTTTCATCTCGGTATTTGCAACCACATCACAGCTGTCATGCTCGGATCTTCTCAAAGTAAGTGGGTTTGACATCCTCATACAAGCTTAACTGCAGCAGTGAGTGTTACACTGCTTTGGAAAGTGCACATTTGGGTGTGTGCCGTTTAATTCGTGTGTGTGTGTTTGGGCTTTTAGCCTAACGGATAAGAATAGGCAGTTGTCTTTTTGTCGACGACATTAACCGTGCCAGTTGGCTAATGATGATTCTCTCCACGGTAGAGGTAAAAAAAGAACACTGCAGCACCATCTATCTGTTTTAGTTTTTGACTCTAAATACCTCGGCGCTTTGGTATAAGTCAGTTCCTCCAGCTGATCTACTGATTTATTTATTTATTTTTTATTTTTTTCCAAGAATTACAAAGAGACTGTTTTTGTTTTTTATGCAATCTATGAGGATTTAGTAGTAACCTTTAAATATACTTTTGATTTTGGTAAATGTTGCCTTATTTCTTGTGAGTACGAGTATCAGAGCAATGTTTTGGTGTCCTTAAAGAAAAATATTACTAAATCTGTTTTGTCTATGCTGTTACAAAAAGACATAAGGTCTGCCAAATATTGATTCATAATTATTGTCAGACATTAAAGCTTTGCACTTCCCCGTTGAAGTTGTCTTTCTGTTTCCCTTTCAATTCTCAGCTGGCCTCAAAGACCCAGCACACAATTTGGAGCAAGCAGTGTAACAAATTTTTCTTCACATTGTTAATTCCTCTGTCACATCAGCCCGGATCCCCACTGGTAGCTGGATACCTGTGATAGATGAGGCAGCAAGTGTGTTAAAACGCTACTTTTGTTTCCTGTCTGAGTTTCAGGGGTGTGTGAGGAAAATATGAGAAGGCATTAGGAAGGCAGAGTGTGATGGAAGTGGTTTGAGGCAAGGTTGTTTCTTCTGGAGCTACAGAGGCTTAAAAACCTGCTATGCACCTTCTGGAACTCACAGGAATTTAGATGAGCGTAACTTCTGCCACAGCTGCAGCGCCATCCACAGTTACTGTTACTGTTTTTGAAACGACATAATCTCATACTTAAAAATTTAGAAAAAAACCCCAAAAAACATCTGAATTGAGTGAATTTATTGAATAATGACAGTCAGACATAACCCTAACCACACTTAGTCGTTCCTTGATATTAATTCTTTGTCTAACCTCTGTACTGTTGAAGCTATACCTTTCGGAAGGCAAGGCAACTTTATTTATATAGCACCTTTCAGCCGAAGACAGTTCAAAATGCTTGTACAAGAAAGTTAAAAACAACATACAACAGGAAGAGAGTAAAAAAAAAAAGATACACAAAGCCTATCTTCTCATTGTTTTAGGTCAGTTAGGTCTATCAAAACTTATTTCTATTTGCTAAATCCCTAAATAAAGTTGGTGTCTTTAACCCTTTTTTCAAACTTAGAATTGTACATGTAACGAAACCTGAGATCTTCAAAGATAAAGACTTTATTGCCTAAAATCACACATTCAGCACACATTGAAGCTCATGGCTGAGCAGCTACATCCATTAGTATTGGTTTTTGTGTGCAGGATAGCAGCATTCTCAGGTCTGTCTCTTATTTCTGTGTAAAAAATAGGCAGTAGTGTACATACTGTAAATACATATACAGGATTTATGGATAGACAAATGGACGCAAGCCTTTTTTGTTAACTTGAAATACTTTGATTATGAAATCTTGCGGCTATAATGTGATTACAGATATCCTTTATTTCATTGCCATCAAATACTCTTTTGGTTGTGCTAGGTGAACTATATCCAATTGTGCGTGGAGGACAGCAATAAGTGGTTATATCAGCATCTCTTTTGGGATCAATAATTGTGTCCACCTCTCAGCAGCCGTAAGAGGCCTTCAGTCATACATACAGCAACAAACGAACACACAAACACACACATCATTGTTCTCCCACGCTTGCCTGCAGCACAGCACCTGGAGCACCTCTCTGTATCGCACTCCACTCACATCCTATGCCTCCCTGGATTCTAAAACTCTTTACTTGTCATACAGTGGAGATATACCCAATTATTACATGTCTCACCTTATGAATATGTGTTAAATGCTGTTGATTGTTGGTAAGTTAGTTCTGCTTTCCAGTAAATTTCTTTTCAGAACATCTTAAAGCTTTAGTCTGTGCATCGTGTATCACATAGAAACTCATGGAAGGACAAACCAAAAAAAATATGTTCATCTGATTTTGTACCGAACTGCTTGCAATGTCTATGAGCAATTTTTGAACATTTTTGGGAAAGATGTCATGGCTTTATGAGCTGGGAAGACTGTGGGGAAACAGAAATAGTCAAACTTCTTCAAAGGAGACTAAAACTGTTGCAACATTCATGCATGATTTTGTTTACCAGACCACTAAATGAAAAGGAATGCTTTCCTATCAAAAACTGTGTTGTGCTGTCTTGTTTGTTTTTTCGTAACATGTGTCTTAGTTTCAAAGAGAAGATTATTTCACATCAATAATTTAATTTACATCTATGACTGTCATAGTTGTAAATTGTACGCTTGAGCTAACACCATACCTTCTTTTAGATCATCTCAACCTTTCAGCAGATACGCTTGTTAAAAATAAAACAAAAAATTTCACCCGTTTTGTGTTTGTGATTTTAATCTTAGATACATATTTCTAAAAAAATATATATTATATAATTTAAATAAACAAGTTTATTGCAAATTAATTTAATTATTCATCCAAATGAACTGTGTGTTTTTTCAATATCCTGCATTGTGGTTGACATTAACTGTTCGATAGTCCTTTTTGTTGGAATAGAGCGGTTGTATTTTTGGGAAAACTTAAGCTTGATTGTAGAAAATGATTTGCAGTGTGCTGCAGCTGAGACAGGAGAAGATTTGAGGCATTTGGATGAGTTGTACAGAAGCAGATTGTTGATTGATGCCTGGCTCAGGGCGCTTTTTTCCCTTTCCTCTTCCGAAAATCATCAAAGTCGCGTGTGCATTTCCTTCTTCCTCCCAATGTGATTTTCTTTGTTATAATTTTCTTTTATCATAATAATTAGCATCTTTCAATCACTCAGAGTTGCCTTGCCCATAAGGCTTTTATTTTACTTCAGTCAGTGCGTTGCTTGGGATTTCTTTTTATGCACCTTTCGTACCACCATATTGTTGCTGCTGGACACTGCCTCTTTCTGCATTGCCTCACTCTTTCCTCTCCTCCTTTGATTTGCTCTTGTGGTGTTCAAGCAGAGTGACCAATGTCAGTGGCCCATGATCCTCTCCCTCTCTGGAAGCTTATTATCTGCTTGGTGACTGATAACTGAGGCGTTGCCATGCCTTGCTCTTGACAATCACCGGGGATGGAACTCACACCTGTGACACATCACCTATCTTCTCTGTTTTTCTTATTAATTTCATTTATTTGAAGTTTCCCATCTTTTTTTGTGTGTCCACTTGGAAAAGCTGCTCTTTGGCAACAGAGGGTATGTTAACAGTGCTTTATTTTGCTATAACACCTGATGTTAGGTGTTTTAACTAAATAAAGGCATGCCTGTAAATGCCAAAAGACTGTTTGACTTGTTTTGACAGACGTTTTATTAAAAAACATCAAAGTCTTTCTTTATTTCACAGCGAGAGTCTTCCCTTCTCTAATCTCATGCTTGTTTTCTTGTCAGCTTTTTGGCACTTTGTCCTACACGCTTCAATTTTGCATCACTCAAAAATTTTGTCACGTTTTCTTTTAAACAAGTCTCTTTCCCTCACGCTTAAGATTATGCCTAGTTTCACATTTTTAGTTATGCCTCCATGTTGTGCAATAATGCAAGTGTTCCACTTATTTTAATGAGTCTCTGCTTCAAAAAAATGAGCTGTTGTCATTTTACCTCAGGGAACATCTTTAAAAAAAAAAAAAGAAAAAAAAAAAGGTGTAAACATTAATGAGACAAACCTTGCTTAAAATAAATACAACTCATTAGAATACTAAAGCTCGTGCTTGAAAAATAAATCCCTGTGCTAATGTTAGTATATTTGTTCTAAAACTAATTCTAATGATCTCCTTTCCCTCTTTAGTCTTCTGCGCTGCTCCTTCCTCCCTTTGCCTCGTTGCACTCCCTCAGGTTTTGCACAAACCCCATTAGTTCTCTGTGGTCTGAAAGAGATAAATGGGAAACAGTGTAGACACGATGAAGAGCTTCTAGTGACTCTAATGACAACTGTAGGCTGCATGTACTCTCTGAAAGTTCAGCCACAGACACACACACACTATTCCTCCACAGCTGTCATCTGGGACCCAACATGGACTTTTTGTGCTTAGATACCTTTGAGTTCATAAAAAAAATATACATCAGTGCTAAATTTGAATGTTTATTGCTACATCTTCACATCTCATTTTGTCACCTTAGAATGGATTGTTTCTGTGTGTGTCAATATAAAATGCTGAGCACCTTTATTCATGAAAACTTCACCCTGAATGATTAGAGTAATATCAAAACTTATTTTCTGTTTTCCATAAGTGTTTTCCATGAGTTAAAAACAACAAAGTGTGAGATTGAAAAGGGCTTAACTAGCGAGCAGTGGAGCTACTTTGTTGAATTCATGAATTCACCCACCAGTTGCACAGGCATGTTTTAATGTGTGTTATTATGGATTCTGTTTTTTTCCTACTGTTGAATTATGGATTAGAAGGAGACCGTTTTGAGCTGTAGCCATAATTGGGTTATAGGTACATTCAATGTCATGCTCTCAGAGGGGAATTTAATTCATATGGCTTTGCTGACATTACCCACCTGCTGGTTATAAATATATATACACTGTTTATAACAGCAATACTTTATCCTGCATTACCTGTTTGTCCCAACTAAATATTATTAGAAGCAGCCTGCTTTCATCTAAACCAATGATAAATGTCAGAAGGGCACAAGCAGCAATATGCATACACCAGCACAGCAACATGCTGACTGCCAAGCGAAGACCTTGGCCTTGCTCTGATTGTCTATTGTGGGCTTTGCTGAGTGATTTCAATTGTTTTTGCTTCTGCAGTATTATGTTCTCTCATGTATCTTAGGGTTATCTTTGTTTTTTGTCTTTTTTATATCATCCAATAACGTCCCTAAATTTGTTGGTATTCAGAGGGAAAAATGGATCAGTTCTTCCATCTGCTTGTCACACAAGTTGTTGATTAGCCTTTCTCTCCAATTCGTGAGCAGTTCATTTGAATTCTTCTTGGTATTGCAGACCTCAGCCCTCATTTTTTTCTTTTTCTTTCTGCTGATATTCCTTAATCACATTACACACAGGTTTTCAGCCGCCTAAAAGCAATTCTGCCATACAAAAAGTAATTTTATTTGCAGAGTGCATCTGCTTGAAGGGGCCTGAAACTTATGAGGAGCTGAACACAGTATTGGAAATTAAAGCATTAATAAGAAACTTTCATCATCTAGCGTCTCCTATAGACGGAAATGAACTGCTATCAAGGAAACCCCCTAATAGGAGACTTTTAGGACAGATTTTTATGGCAGTCTTTTCCAATGTAAACTTCATAAAACGACAAATATTGATAACATCTTTATGACAATGTTCATTTTATTTCCAATGGATTTAAAAGCAACAAGGTTTACCAATGGGTTTTACAAATTAACTTCAAAAATATGTAAAAGAACCAAATGAATTACACATCACACACAAAACATAAATAAGACAATTATGCTAGAGTGAAGGAAAAACAAGGTATACTAAGAAAACACCACAAGATAACTGACTCTCAACAGTGTAAATATGTTTGTTAAAAGGCTAGTTTTACATAATTAAAAAATAAGGCAATAGATAATCTTTATTACAACATTTATTATAATTAAGAGCAGATTTTCTCTTGGATTTAGGTAGAAGCGTTGATTAGGCTGTTGCTAGTAGAAAACTGGAGGTTTGTGCCAGACTGACTGGTCTATTCAAATTTAAAATTTTAAATAGACCAGTCAGTTTTTCTAGTTTTTTTACTAGAAATGTGAAGAGGGCTCTTACTGTTAAGCATCACGATTCCAGATCAACATAAAATGGCATCATGAGCGAAAACGTGTTGTGCTTCAGCCTACCCAGTGTTTTGACAGATCATTTGTGGGGTTGCCTGAAGGGTGCTGTGGACAAGATATGTCCACAGAAGGCTTTTCAATGCATAATGGGTAACTCAAAATTTTGTCTTCATTGTGCAATAAATGTATATAATGCGGTGTGATCTCTTGATACCTTTGCCCAAGGAAATGGCCTTCTTCCTTTGTAATGTCTGCAAACTATGCACCCAGCTAAATAGTTAAATTGAGTGAATTCCAGAAAGGCCCGACATGAATAGTTGAACATCATGCCAAGTTCAGTTCATGTCAGCTTATGTAGGTTATAATATTCAAAATAAACATACCACACTGGCTAGGTTTGATGCATTTATCTTTTGATAATCAGATTCAGTATATTTAATGGCAGGTGTTTACCCAAGAAACACAAATTCCTTCAAATATGCTTTAACAAAGAACCTTTTTATGGCTGTGCACATTCATGCAATAAGGCTATTAAAGTTTTTTTATTATTATTGGTTTATTATGATCTGTGATTTTAAACCTCTAGAAAATTTCCATTCATTACTATGCTTCCACCTCACAAGCATGAGCAATTTTTCCTTTCACCTGTCATCATCACATTCTTCCAGCTTCATTTTTCTACTTATATTAGACTCATATCCTCCTTTCCCCCTGCCAGCTCAACTCAGAAGTAATGCTTTGCTCATACTCAAGCTCTTGAGAAAATTTAATAAGTCATTTTGTGGCTCTATCATCACTAAGTACAGGGTACATTTTATTCATTTGAGTGCTTTGTAGTTTGCTATTTGTCATCTATTATCCACAAATAGCTATATAAATTGCATGACTCATTCTGCAGTGAGTCTGTACACAACCCCACAAAAAAATTTCTCTGGAACTGATCTGAAATTTCTATTCTTCTTTCAACTGTACCTGCAGTATCTAGTGGTAAAACAACATTGGGCTGGTTTCTACTCTAACAGAAGAAAAAGAAGTCCTAAGACTTCTTGAATGTAAATGCGACAACTCAATGTGAAAACAAAGAATAGTATCAAGCATGCAAATTGGTTGGGTGATCTATTTGGTTTTAAAGCATTATAATGAGAAAAATAAAGAGGTTTCCAGGAGTAAAATACACAGACTTGTTGACGCCCTCGCTTGTTTGTAATGAGTATACTTTTGTGGAAAGAAATTTACTACTCATTCCAATCAGTAATGTGCTCTGGCGATAGGAAACTACTGCACAAGAGAAATGCTTTGTAAGAAACTGTATTCTTCTATATATTTCACAGTTCAGTATCCAAGTTGTCCCTATAACTGCTGAATCAACATACCTGCATCCCTATTTCTGCTCAACAGACATTTACAAGACTGCAACCAAAAAGTGATGCAATTATGGGGATACATGTCTGTCATTCAAGAAGTAAAATAGGGCAAAAGAAATAGTGACCTGAACTGGCAGTTTTGGCTTTCTCCACAGTTTTCGTGACGCTTCTTTTTTCCCATTTTGTAAATGTTATCACAAACATTAACAATCAAAAAGAAAGTCGTTTTTAAGGTGAATATGTATTTCATAGATTCGAGTTTGGAATTAACTTAATCGTATAGCGACCTTTTGTTTCTGCGTAGTTTTTTCAGAAATTTTTCTGTTCTTCATTGGTGGTTGTATGTCAGACACAATGACAGAATTATGGCTTGTTCAAAACTGTAGGCAAACAGAGAAAGTAACAGTTTGTGTAATGAATCTAAGCATCTCGTTAAAATAACGAAATAATTTTCTAACTATGCTATAGAAATAAGACTTATTTTGACTCACTTTGTATGCGATCCACAACAAATACATTTGAACTTAAGCCTCCAAAGTTTATATACTATTAGTTTTAATATTACCATTATAATAATTACCAAAAACATATGTTAAAACAGCTTCAGATAAGCAAGACGGTTACTATTTTTCTCTAAACATTCTTGTCTGTTTATACTTTGAAGCTAAGCTGCAAGCATACAGAATTACTAATACATAAAATATGACAGCTCACATTCTGAGATGTCATGAAGTAAATTTTTTACAATTTACCTCAATTGTAAAAAAAAAAAAAAAATTGAAAAAATAAGATGTTCTTTTCCAAAGATGTCCTGTTCACAATTTTGGAATTGTGAATATGCAAGTCTCATATTTTACATTGAACATATTTCTTTGTAAAATTTAATGTTTGACATTTTAAGTTGTCTTTGGGTTACCCTTATATGTACCTTGTTAAACTGTCACTGTCTGAACATAAAGAGGAGGAGTTTGTATGAACGAATACAATGATCGATGAATAAAGGAAAAAGAAGAAATAACTATTATGAACACTTTCAGTCAAATTGGAAGTGTGTGATTGTTGTTTGTCATGTACTGATATTTATGAATAGTCAGCGTTTTCATAGACCATCAGATTCACATAGATTTACTCCTGAATCATCCGCCCACTTGCTGCGCTGGCTCTAAGGTCTACCCTTTGGTAATGAATACTTATGAGCACATTAGTAGACCAATAAGAGTCATTAGAATATCAAGGAGGCCAGCAGATCTCATGTGCTTTTAGTTCTTTGGAATAGAGCAGCCAGCTTTTTTTTTCAGCTTTATTGCTCTTAATGTAACAAACCTATAGGATCGTGACTAGGCAATCATTGCAATCACTTACCTTCTGGAACAGATTCGTGTAGTGAACATAGCCTTTTTAAATGTCTTGTGGGGCCCAGAAAGTGCCAGAAATTCAGACTAGATTCTAGAACTGTGGTTCTAAAATTATGAAATACATATGTCAACTATCACGACACAACAGAGTGGGCATCTGTTTCATAAGTGGTCTCTTTAGGGGAAACCATGGCAATGATGCATGTAACCTGCTTCACTGCATTGACCTCTGCAAAGGCGGTAAGGTGGCAGCAACCTGAATAGATAAACGTTGGGAAAGCTAGAGCCTGCAAGATGAACTCTTTTAAAGACTAAAAATTTGTTGAGAGAATTCCAGAGCACAGAAAAGTTCCTGCTTATTTTACTGACAAAGATGAGTTGTAAGCTGGTGTGTTTACTTTGCAATGGAAGAATTGTTGTGATTAAAGAGTACAACTTGAAAAAACACTGATGCAAGCCCTTTCTCTGGTATTTTTCCAGATGATTCTGGGGAACAGAGACCAAAAGTAGAGGGGCTGCTGGCACCTTTTAAAAGGACTGAAGTAGCCAATCTACGCTTTTGACCGGAAAAGTACAGAGCAAAGATTTCATCCCTACAAGAAGCCTGGAGAATAAGGTGGACGAAATAGGCTGAAATGGTGCCAAAACCAATGCTTGATGCCCTTGATAAAATTGAGGTTGACAAGAAAAATTAAGTAGAGCATTCTTTCCTTCACCTAGAAGGTGCCGTTATTGAATAAATCAGAGTGCACAGAGTAGAGTTAATGCTGAGCTGTATCTCAAAAAAGCAGTTTGAAGCACTCAGAAAAGCAGATGTCATGCCTGTTGCTGCAAGTGAATCAACAGATTCCTCTGACAACCCAGTTTTGATAATATGTTCGATTTTTTTTTGAGGCTGTTTGTTTTCTGGAAGAACTTTTTGGACGTATTCTGCTTAAGACATGAAACAGATTAAGTGATTTTTCAAAATATTTTGACTTTTGTAATGAACATATAATTAGCCCCACATATGCAATTTTCACATCATCTGATCCTTCAGTCCAATGGTGAACTTACAAACACAATGGAGACAGTCATAAGTATTGCTAATTTTATTTGTTCAACTTCCACCTGTTCCATGAGCCATTTGCAGAGCGGACAGACCTGCTGGTTCATAATGGTGTCAAGACGGCTCAGCAAAGAGAAGGTTCTAGACCATTACTGTGAAGTCCATCAGGAGAGTAGAAACGTTTTTGGACCCCATGATGGATGAATGCACTTTGTGAATTACATTTTTGGACATATGAGCACATTGAACCTTTAAAGTACAAGGCCAGGATAAATCCAAAGCCGATTTGGTTGAGAAACTTTGTGCTTTTGTGAAAAACATTTTTGACTATTTTCAAAACAAATCAAATGTCTAAGACAATGCTGCACATTTATGAGCTCATAAATGTGCAGCATTGAGTTCACAGATAACAAATGTAATAACAGATTTCATTACAAAGTCTAATGAGAACTTTTCTATGCCTTCAACATTCTTAAGTGTTGCAGTTTGATGGTGACTCATATAACATTGGCCTTCATCATACAGTGTATTGATGAAGGTATTTATTTTTACATTAAAAGAACACTTTCAGCCTGATGGTTCAGAAGATATTTAGGCTTAACATGGTGTGGGTATTTCATGGCATGAAAAATGACTTTGGTAATTCTAACAATATTTGGATCAATGAGTCAAGCTTTTCTAGTAGAAAAACAACAGCATGGTCCTTCCTGGCCAATTTGAAGTTATATGAATCCCTTAGGATTCCCTAATTATACAAAAGTAGCTAAATCAAGGCAGTGTAACTTTTCTCACAGACAACAAAATCAAAAATATGTGACATCCATCATCAATATTGCATGGGAAAAAAAAAAAAATGTTATTTTTCTGAATATTTTATTAATTCATCCAGAAAGTATTCTGGATGCACATGTGGAAAACATGGAACACTGTGATTTATTTATTTATTTATTTATTTATTTATTTGGATGCACTTCATGTCCGTTATAGCAGTGACACCAAACCTCCTTTTGAGAGATTTTATTTTTATTTTTTATCCTCTTCAGACTGTAGTTAAATAACCATGTTCTTGATCTTCATGGATATTTTTCTTAGCTGCAACTTTAGTGACTAAGGCTTACAAAATGCATTTGTAACTTTAAAATTATATGAATCCTTTTCCACCCTATACAAAAAATGAAGTGCATAAAATTGTGCACCAGACCACAATGGATATGTCATAAAAAGGCTGTTTGAATAGTTTAATTTGGTGCGATGAAATGGGAGGTCAAGATCAAGCTGCTATTATTCTAGGATCAAAGATCAGGTCAGATCAAAGTAAGTTTTATTGGTTTGGCAGATGGAGAATTATTTTTTTCTTTCAGCCTCTAAAATGTTAGAACGAGTCATCTCTCCTCAATTAGATTTTCTGATTTGGATAGAAAATGTAAGGTTTGATGAAGCAGAAGAGAAAATATCCTTGATGCACATTTGTAACTCAAAATATCATCAAAAAGTGCATTTATTCATGTGAAAATAGATAGATAAAAAAGTGACACTTGTATTAAGATTGCTTTCATGTTTTTGATTTTTACGGCTTTTGCTATTGAATACCCAAAATTCAGTTTCTCAGAAAATTGACCACAAATATTACTAATGATCAAACACAATAACAACTAATAGAATCCATATTTTAACACTGAAATATTGATTTAATGAAAGGTATTGCTATGTACTGCACAGGATATCAGTTCTTTTTTGCATGATTTACTGCATCAATGTGAGAAGAAGGCAATTATTCTGCCTCTGCTAAAGTGCTAAGAAAGTACAGCTTATTAGCAGCAGCTTTCAGTTTGTTTGCAGCGTTGAGTCATGTACCCCATCTTTTTTAACAGCACTTCATAATTTTGGGGGATTTTGGTCAGATCTGTTTGCTGGGCAGCCGAGCACAGTGACACCATGGTCAAAAAAATAAAAAATATGAGTTTAAGTTTCTTTACTACATCCTAGAAAATCAAATCAGCATTTTCATAAGGCTTGTCAGTTCAGGGAGGGATGGGGTCCTTTAAAATGTCCTGGCTCTCCTCTCTTCAACTAGGCAAACTTTTTTGAAAAGTTGTTTTTTTTCATATTGTTCTTCGGACATCATGCTAGTAGCCCGTGGCCTTGATATGGCTTTATGGTGGCTCTTGAAGCACTAACTCCAGCTGCAATACATCCCCTGTGAATCTTTTCTAAACTCTCAAACAGGCTTCAGTTCTCTGTCCTCTCAAGCCTTTGGCTATCCCTGTTGTTTTTGCACCTTTTTTAACAACATGTGTTCCAGCACTCAGCTTTCTATTAATTTGATTGGATGTAGCTCTGTGTGAAAAGCCAGTTTATTCAGCAAAAACCTTTTGTGGCTTCCCTTGTTTTGTGGAAGGTGTCAGTTTCTCTCTCTCTCTCTCCCTGATTGTGTAGAAATTACACAATCATCTTGAATATGCTTAATATTTTGTACTAAACTAATTACCTTTTCTGTGACACTCTAATGTGAGATGTACCTGAATTCTCAGCTGTATAATATTGAGCAGCAGCATTTTATTTATTTATTTATTTTTTACTAGATTGATTCTGCTGGAAGACTAAAGCAGCACAAGTATCATACTTTATGTGCATTTAGACCTCTATAACACAACACAAAGTCAGTGTGACTGGAAGTAAATTTAATGCAACAGATGATCAATAAAAAATGTAATGAACAGAAAAGATTGAAAAAAAGACAGATAGAATGGAGTAGATTGCTTTTGTAAAAGATTGGTTAGTGGGGGGAAAAAAGTAAAACTCAATGAAAGAAAGGTTTGTAACTTTTTTTGGAGACAGAAATTAGAATAAAAACAGAGATCATTTCCCCCGAAAAGATGCTCACAAAAAGATGAAAGACTCCTTGTTAACGGTTTGGCTGATCATTGGAAGAAGAGGGGGAGAAAGGAAGATAGTTAGTAGAGTGGCAGAGTGAACTTTTGCCCAGTGCCTGTCAGTATAGAGGATGACAGAGGACAGTTGGTGTGTGTGTGCACCCCACAACACGTGTGGATGCGTGTGCACGTGTGTATCCTTGCCTTTTCTTGACAGTGAAGAGGAACATGAAGTCACTAATTGCTCTGGTGACTGTAACTCAAGACCTCTTTGGTGAAGGAGAGAATAGGAGGAAGAACAGGAGAAAACTGAGAACAGAAGGCAAAAAAGATGGAAGATCTCAGTAAAACAAAGAAAGACTTATCTATTCTTTGTTCTTAACCATTTTTTTTCCTAAGCCTAAATAATCATATTAATCATTTCACAAAATTGAAAACCACATATGTTATGACTTACTAAGATCTTGAGAAATAAAAACAAGCTTTTCCAGGTTGAAACAATTAAAACATATTAATAAATTATCTCAATAAGTGATTTCTAATTGTCTTTAGAATTTGATATATCTAATAGTTTATTTTACCCAAGAAATATTGTCAAAATATTTAAGTAACCTTTCTGGAAAAAAAAAAAAAAAAAAAAAAAAAATTGTTTTTTGTAATAATAGCATATTTACTGCTTCTACGTGACAACTCATTCATTAGATGTAGTGATAACTACCTTAATATCTTGGAAATAAACTTTGTCTCCTGATAATCATAATCATATCCAAACTGGTATTACAAAAGGCCAAGCTTTGGAGTTATTTGTTCATGATTAACACATCAATAATTCAAGAAAGCAAGATTTTTATTCCATGTTGTCAAACTCCAGTGTGTCCTGCAATTTAGAGATTTATTCCTTGTCCAATACATCTAAATCAAATGGACAAATTTCCACTTCACTTAAGCATGCAGTGATCTTCTGTGGAGTCTAGCTATCAACTCTGGGGGGTATTGTGTAGGTAGTTTTTATGCCTACAAAATATGCCTTTTTGTAGGCATATTTGCTCTACAAAAAGCATATTTTAAGTACAAAATCCTAATATGGTGGACCTTATTGTGAAGGATTAGGGGTCAGGTTGAGGACTAAGGTGTGAAATTAATTTAGATTATGGTTAGGCGTAGACTGGTTATGGTTATGTTTAGGCTTAGGGTCATGAAATGAACACATAATTTCATGACACATAATTTCATGAGCATGTGTTCATGAAATGAACACATGCGAAGACATAAAGACAAACTATGTATATGTGATTATATGTGAAGAAATACATTTGTTTGTGTTAAGCCATTATGTGAGTAATTTTGTGACCTGGAGGTGCATAGTTGTTAGAGGGTCAAGAACGGTCGATGGCCTGGAATACACAGCTCCGAAAGGCTGCAGAAACCGCAGGCAGACAGATACAAGGCCTCCCCTCAGGGCAGCCATATACCCCACACAGAGGTAGATCACCAGTGAAACATCCCCCAGGCCAAAGAAGCACAGAGATAGACATAGGGTACCCAGCTGCCTCGACTGAGCCACAATCAGGCACAGTCGAGGCACGGGGGGCGGGGGGCTCGCAGAGGGCCTGAGCCCCTGTCCCTTTTATCCTTGATGCCCCTAGTGCCCTTTTTGAGATTTTTTTTTTTTTTTTTTATTTTAAAATTTTTTAATCTGTGTGTCAGAAGGCCTGCTTGCACCCCTCAGCAGGCCTCGGTACCACCTGCTGACTGTTCGCTCTGCTCCTCCTTAAGGTTACTACCAGGCGGGTTAAACCCGCTGCTGACGGGATCTGGGCTTGAGGTGAGCAGCTGTAAATTATTGCAGAACCTCAAGAGTTAAAGGAAGATTCGGCCCAGAGCATTTAGAGTTCACAAAATAAACATCAGCGGAAATGTAGCAATGATTAGAACCGCAGCATAAAGTCAACATAACATTCCACAATTAAATAAATCAAAATGTCCCCAAAGCATCGGCGGACTGGCATAGGGGCCACCGGGGGATTCCAGGTAGATTCCAGGTGGATTCCAGGTAGATTCCAGGTAGATTCCAGAGATGCGCATCGCAGCGGCTGTTCATGCAGGGCCAGCCCAAGGCAATATGGGGCCTTAGACAGAACCCCCCCTGCCCCCAAAACCATTTCTACTAAGAACCTCAGCATCACTAACATTTTTAAATATAGATCAGTTGAAGTCTGAGAGAGACCAGGTTTATTGGCCGAGTTTAAAATCAATCACTGATTATTGGTTATTTCCTGTGATGTATTTGTGAACAAACCCAACTCAAACACAAACAAAGATTAAACCATATTGTAACCATGGTAACACAACAATCAAACTATCAAGACGATTCTTTAAACTTTTACAAAGTAAATGTCCTAATTAAATCCTAAATAGAATTTTGTTCTCAGCTGAATGCATTACATAAAATTTAATAACATTGTCATTCTCTATAAATGATGCTACAGGTTTAGATCTATGGTCTGTGTTACAATTAAACCATTTCTAGGGGCCCCTGAACGTCATGAGGGCCCCTACCAGCAGCTACTGAGTTTTCTTTGCCTTGATATCCCAGTCTTACAATTCTAGATCTCAGAGGCGCTTACATCAAAAAAATTATATAGAGTTAATCCCTTTGAGCTTTTTTGATCTACAAAGCAGTCTGCAGCCAAGTTGTTGTAGAGGCTATATAGATATATATTAGGCTTTAATTAGTAAAATGGCAGCAAATTTGCTAATTTCATAACTTCATAACCAGCGACCTTCTCTCCTCTGGTTGGTTTAACAGCTACAGTCTCAGATCAACTCAACCGTCCAGGACAGTCAGCAGCAGGTCTCTGCATGGCCCTGCATTTACTATGAAAAGTAGGCCTTGTAATGATTAAGCTTTATGCTAAATGCCTTAGTAACATGAGAATTTAAGTTATATAATCATAATGATAACAATATAAACCTGTTATCATTCATAAAACTACTTTCCTTTTTAAAGAGTATAACCAATATACTGCTATCTGTGACACAATATTCTTCATTATTACATTCAAATCATTGGAACTTGTTTTTAACTATGTCCTCCTGTTTGAATAAATTAAAAAGAACATTTTCTGGACAAATAAAAAATGATGCTGTAACGGAGAGAATATATTAACAGCTTATTTAGCCATTCGTTTTAGTGGGGCTGTATTATATTTAGACACAAATGCATGTAGTGCTGAACAAATATGTTTTGCGGAGATGTTCTGTTTGTACATTTGTCCTCAATTAAAATAAACAAAGCAGGATGATAGTGCTTTTAATTAAAATGATTTAGATATTTGGATGTGTAGTCCTGTAATGTTTATTTGCATAATTGGGCTTGTCTTTTAACTCCTCAACAGCTTTAGGCTGTATAACCATATTTTGCGAATAGATTTAAAAAAAAGACAATTTTTCAGCATCAAAATAGGCTGCAGTAGTCTGTTGGGAGGTTTTGTAAATGTGGTAATTTAATGCAATGAATATGGAAATCCATTTTTGAACTGCTTTCTTTAGCATGATAACAACATATATTTTTAATTACTTTGCTGCTCTACATTGATGATGATAAATGTGTGTTGGGATATGTAGCACAGTTGCAAAAACACAAATTACAGTTCAGCTCTCTTTCATTACCGCTACTCCATCTTTTTTTTCTCTTTCCAGGTGTGTGTGTTTCATAAAGAGGTCTGGTGGATGTGCGACACAATGTACAGAAATGTTAGATTAGCAGTGCAGATTTGCTTCACGGTTTAGGGATTTTAACTGCACACCCTGACCTGGCGGACACACGACGTAACCACGACTCGCACCTCACAAGCTCACCTCCGGCATTTCCCTAAGTACTGCTCAGTGACCCTTGCTCTCTCCTGGACATATTCCCATGTCTCCCTGTCAACTCTGAATGGAAATCAAGACAAAAGCAGGACAGAGTGGGGAGGGGCTGACAGTGAGCAAAAATAAAGATAGACACCCTGTGGTTAGATGGAATATCACAGATATTTCCCCACTTAGAAAGAGGGGGAAAATAAAAACCAACATAAACAGTGAGGTAAGAAAGAGAGAGGAAAATACAAGGGATGAGTGGCCACTAGGGGACTTGATGAAACGATGCTGCTATGTCACTGTCTTTCACACAAACACAAACAGCTCTACTTCCCTGGCTCCTCACTCGCTCATATATACACATAATCCGTGCTGTCAGATATAAGTTACATATATATGAATCATACTCAGCCCAAATCCTTTTCCCAGCCGCAGTGGTGGTTTGAGTTGATGTGTGGGTGGCATCTGTCAGGTCGGATGCTAAAACCCTTCCTCTGGCCAATGATAAAAGCTCAGACCCAGTGTGTGTGTGGCCACCCAGATGTTTGTACATTAGCTGACTGCTGCTATCTGCAGCTCAAATGAGCCTTGGAGCTTAGGTCATTAAAGAACAGCTTTAAACTTACTTGCACACCCATACATAAATTCACACAGCTTTTGATGTTCTCCCCAAGCAGCTGAGTTGGTAAGTTTCTTTTAAATCTCTGCAGACTCTGGTGTAACAGAATCGGTGCCTGCGTCACTGGCAGACCAGCAACAAGTGTTGGTTTTATTAGCTTAAAAAGACTTTACAGGAAAGAAAGCAAGGAGGTGAAAGGGAAAAACATGACTAACTAAATAAATAGAGGAACTTGGAGTCTCTGCCATCTTATGTCTTATGCCTTTCTAAGAGTTTGGTGAGGGATTCTATTTTGTCTCAAAGACTGGTGTTTTTTTGTTGTTGTTTTGAATTCACTTGTCAAAATAGAAAAAAAATTGACCTTAATGCTCAAACACCAAATACAAATAAAGAAATCGTCCAAAGCAGAATCCTTTAAAAATATGGAGGGTTTAATATTTATAGTAGTTCCATTGACAGTAGGTGGCATTTACTTCACTAATTGTCTTTTACATTTATAAGTACATTTTCCTATTTTTCTGGGTTCTTTCAAAACCCTACAGTGACTCCCACACACAAACTTGAAGTGACATGAAGCATTTCTTTTTATGGACTGAAATAAAGTGACTCCACAGAGTTTTAGAATAATAGCTGTTATGGATAGGTCAATCTTTGTGGTGCCTAGGCGTTCTCAATTTTCCCAAAACATCAGTAATGCCAGGCGAGAAGAAAATATATGTTTCCCTTGTTTATGTGTTCTGAATTGCTTTACACAGCAGTGCTTGTTGTGAACATATGGGACCAATCTTAAAAATAATAGAAATACCTTCCCTGACTATTTTTAAACCTGGTTTCCATTACCTGTTTATTTATAACTTGCTGTGAAGGTACATGTTAAATAGATGACTATATATTTTCAGTAAAAAAATATGTCATCAGTTGTAATGTACAAATGATAAGATGAGAAGTTTAGAGGCTTGATTTAAAGCAGATACTGTAAATAAAATTTACATATTACATAAATTAGTACATTATTAATATATTCTGTTTTAGATAAACTACTTTTTTATTGTTTTTTCAACTGCTTTTTAGAATATTGTTTTTTAAAGCAAACACAAATACCAGCTGCAGACATTTGACATGCTTGGACATTTTGTTTGTTCCTTAACTAAAACCGCATTGAAATGGGATGATTCATCAGAACTCACCAAGCAACCTGCTGTCTTCAGGTAAAACCCAGTGCACCATTTCTCTCACAAATGAGACCTGACAGCACAGTTCTGTACAATTTAGTATGTTGGCAGAGAAGAGAAAGCGGCGAACAGAGGGGACAGGGGGTGTTGGGTGAGAAAGAGAATGCATGCGTCCTTTTGGCCCGTCCTTTTGGCCGTTTTCCCAGTCAAATGAGTGTGAGAGAGAGTGCAAAGGCAACTGGGGCCCTTGCAGAGCTGAGCTCTGTTTAAACAATCTTATCACAATACATTTGTTTCACTCCATCTGTTTCATTTACGCATTTGCTCTCACTGTCCTCATCTCCTGCCCTCTTTGACGATCTCTTTCTTTTCACATATTACAATTAAGCAAAGATATCAAAACAGGCACAGTACAACTGTGCTTACATTTGTCTGGTGCTGCAATTAACTAAAATGTCCCATATGGATCTAAGATCTATTTTATCAGTGATCATTGTATAATCTCAAAAACATTCACACACAAGTGTTAAATGCTATATAGTATGATCCTTGGTCTTATTACAATACCACACAAGCACAGGCACTAAATTACTACCTCAACACCCTTCAGTTCATGGCCACCAGCCATTTTGTGGCTCAATAAGTTATTGATTAGAAAATGCCTACAGTACTGCAGGTCCTTGTACATTCTCAAGGACATTATCCATTTCTGACCATCTGTGAAATTGACCAAAAAAATAGATTCTAGTGGCTTACCTGGGTCTTTGTTCAAAAGCTTGAGGAACATCCTGTGACCTAAATTTGAAGTAAAATCAATGTTAATCTTTAATTCTGCTCATATTTTTAATCAACTAATTCATCTTTTATTGGTGTCCAGTCTACCTAATAAAGAAAAGTAATACATTAGAACCACAGTGTATTTGCACTCCCTAAATGAAGTGTAATAAAGCATCCATGTGGGTTGTTTGAGTTCCTCTGCAGGTTCAATTCAGTTTTCAGGTGATTTTGTTTTTCTATGGACAGTGGTGGACGTTGGTGGTGGTGTCCAGTGCTCACTTACATATTCTGTATTTCCGAGGACATTTTTAAATGTATTAAATTGCACTAACTGCAATATTTTTTTAGGGATATGTTAGCATAGTTTTTTCAGCAGAGTTGCCTTCTCTTTTGCGTAGACCAGACACTCCTGAGATATTTTTGTCCATATTGATATGATTCAATTCCATAGATGCTGCAGATTTGCTGCTCATCCATCAGGAGATTCCACCTCATTTCGAAGGTGTTTGATTGGAGTAAGATTTTCTCATTGTTGAAGTCAATGGAGTACAGTGAACTCGAAACAACTTTGCAACGAGAGCTTCATCACATGGTGTAGTATGCTACCAGAAGTAGCTATCAGAAGAAGGGTAAACTGTAGGCATAAAAACATTTGCACACTTCGATTGTTTATCAATAATACCTGGGTAGGCTAAAGAACTCCAAGAAAATATCCTTCATACTATTGCACCATACCGGCTGATTGTTGCAGCTGAAATCGAAACTGAAACCAGGCAACATTTTTCCAATCTATCATTTTCCAAATTTGGTGAGGTTGAGCGTATTGCAGCCTCACTTTCCCATCCTTAGCTGACTCAGTGTAACCGTCTGCTTCTGTAGCTCTTCTGTTTTATCGTTCAGTAATAGTAATCTGTATAACTTAGACATGACAGTAAAGTATTTAAATTAGTGTTACCTTCCCATCATCGTATGCAAGTCTATGCATTCTCCAGTGATCTCCCACACATTTTCATTCACACAATAACCACTTATCGGAACCTTTCCAATAATTAGATATTTTACATGAAGACCCAACAAGATTGTCAGTTTCTACAGTAATTACTCATTTGAAGGTAATAATATTAAAACTATTCTGTTATTTTAGTCACTGTTATCAAGTTAAATGTTTTATGCCAGGTTTTGTTATCTAATATAAGGTAAATTATGCACAAATGCACCGCTTGCACATTTTCTGTGCTCTCAGTGGTTTGGATAAGTTTGCTCTTCTAAATTAAACCATAATTTGGCACTGTTGGATTTGTGCTCCAGGTTGTTCTTGTTGTTGTTTGCTTTTTCTAAAGCCTAAATCTTTCTCCTTGAACCAAATTTTTAAGCATTCAGTAACAAATTACACTGAGAAATGCTTAAAGGGTATATGATTTAAATATTTCTACATTGGTACATTTAGTGCTTTTATAGCATCCCAAGAGTAAGTGAAATGTCCAACAGGTTTTGCTTGAGGTAATATGTTCTTTTACTTTATTGCCTAAATGGGTGCACTTCATTTTGGAAGCAGTCTTCTTGGATTTAATATTCTGACTTTTAGTTTTTAGATTTATCCCATTTTGTTTGATACTCATGTAACATCCTTAAAGCATTTAAAAATCTTTTTGAACATTTTTTTCAAATTTCTGTTTATGTGAAACAACCAATGACTGAGACTGATGCATTCAGATAGCTGTTACTTTATTATGAAAGGAAAACAACAAAACAAATTCACCTCATCTTTGTGTCATAAAACTATCACTGATTAGCTAGATAAGCTAAAATAAACATGGGAGTGAGTTCTCATTTCCTCACATTGAAAGAGTTTCAATTATTGATAGATTGATTGATTTGATAGAATGGCAAAAAAATAAATAAATAAATAATCCAACTAACATTTTATATCCCTGCACAAAGAGCTAATAATTTGACTATTTTTTATGCATGAATCTCGATAACAGTAAAGAAACATCTGAAAATGCATAAAACCTCAAGCACAATAAGTTCAGTTGAAGATTCTTCTACAGGACAGGCAGACAGAGTTGCTGTTGCTGTGTGAGAAGCAAGCGCGCTTCTATGTCACTGTGATTAATAGAAACTCTCCTGCTTCTTCTCTTTTACTCATCTAATTACTTGCCCCGTTTTGTCAGTCTTCCTGTCTTCCAACCCACCGAGGACAAACTGTCAGAAATGTCGAGTAAATTACAGCAGTGGAAACATTTTTCTTCTGGTACCCGTCATACCACTGTGGACAGGCTGAGGTCTGAATTATCAGTTGTTGCATGGTACTCAGGGCTAATGGTTGCTGACTTTAAGCTATCATTGATAGAGTTCAGTTTATACAGTCTGCAAGACTCCCCTCACACAAGAATGACAACATTACAACATCAATAAAAGTCAGAACATGAGTGTTGAAGAGGTCTTCTAAGGTCTATCAAGAATACACCGTGTGAGGCAGCTTGAGAGTTCTCCGTTTTTGAACATAAAGTAGTTTTGGCGAGATCATGGGGATTTTCTCCCATGTCTAGATTGAGGGAGGAGACCTGTACTAGTAGTTATTAATTATCCAAGATGAGTGGCTGAGTGACAAGCATTAGTTAGTCATTAGGACCAATGATTTATCTGGGTTTATTTTAAGGCCATAGCATCATCAGGCCATGATAGGCCTGATAGGGAACCAATGATTAAATATAACACTCTTGGATAGCTTGCCTGTCAAGTAATGAGGTGATTGCTGCAAGCTAGTTGAGGCAATCAGCACAAAATGTACTCCTGCTTCACATGTGATCTTCCCCACACACTACAAAATATTCACCTGCCTTCCTGCCAGGTGAATGTTTTGCTTGGTCGTGAGTCCCATCACCAATCTAAAAAAATCCAGTAGTGCCTCAAATAGGGTTCATTATATCATTTAACTCGTTAAAAAAAAAAAAAAAAAAAAAAAAAACTTGCAATCTAATAATGAAACAATCAACAGTTTGTGTACAAAGCATTAAAACTAGGTGCAAAGTAAAACCCATTTCAGCCTTAATGTTTTATTTTGCGGAAAGCTGAGAACAGCTTTACTGCTTCCAGAAGCCTGGATGAGTCCTCTGGAGAATGAGCTCCTCTATCTCAGGAGGGAGTCATGGAAGAAGTGGTATAGATTGTTCGTGATTTAAAGCGGGTTGTTTAGTGACCTCCTGCTCCTCACTAACTGAAAGAAAACATCTCCAAGTTCTGACCAATTTTGCCTCCTGCTGTGTGAATAAGATTATTGATCCTGCTGTCATCTCTGACCTTAGTGCTGTTCCTCAAGCAGACCACAGTAAATGACACTCATAATCAATGGTTGGTAGAAGGTTTCTGGTAGATTACTGAAAGTACGCGCAACAATTACATAATTACTGACTGTATTCAACAAAGAATAAAAAGATAAATTACAGTGGTGGCAGAATTTCCTGAAAAAAAATAAAAAATAAAAATAAAAAAAATAAAATATATATATATATATATATATATATATATATATATATTTTTTTTTTTTTTTTTTCCCCCAAAGGCATCTTGTCATTAACTAACTAGCTTGGGCTTGATGACACAGCATCCATATTTCTCTACTCTAAATTGGATGTTGTAGTTTGCTAACTCATTCTAATGTGTAAACTAACGATGTACCAAATGTTACAATATCTCACAATATTAGAAAAAATTCTGTCTGTTTACCAAGAGCCATGCAGCTGCTGTCAGCATGTCACTTTGTCTGCTCAAGTTTGGCCACGGCTGGACTGATAAATGTGCATACTGCGCATTTGCTCATGATATGTCCATTTGCAAACTTTGCAGTTAAGAGTTGTATCAGGATTGCATTTCTCTTTCCACTCTTCTTCTCCCATCAGTTGTTGAAGTGTATGACACTGAAGAGTGATGTCACTGCACTATAATTTTTTTAATCAGTGTTAATATTTAAGTGTTGTTAGTACATAATATTACCCATGAACTCTTTTTTTTTTTTTAGAAACTACTTTGTTGTGCGGTTCCAAGTGTGCTGAGTCAGACTGAACATGCGATGTCAGAAGAGCGTTTGTCACTGACCGGTAAGGGGGTTGAGTTACAGGCTGCGTCCCAACATCTCTTGTAGTTCTTCAGCGTTTCATTGCACCTTTTCTGCAGCTCTTTGTTCTAGAATCAGATAAAAAAGTCACAGACTGCTTTTCATAGCTTCCATGTCCGACTTGGGACAAGTATTGATTGTCTAGTTTCTAGTCCAAATATCTTATTACTATAAAACAATACTAACTTAAAATTAACTTTTCAGTAAGACATATGAGATTTTAGTCAGTAATGCTGTGTGAAAAAAGTATTAGATCCACTGGTAGATTTGTTCACCTAAAGCAAGGGAAAAATATGCCAGTGGAACTGTGTTTGGTGATGATTTTTGCAGCCCTTTTCAGCCTTATCCATAAATTATTTTTGACAAGACTAAGAGCTTTGCTCACTTAATGACATGCAAATCAACTTTTATTGAATGTTTTTTAGTTCTTTTATTGATAATTTGCTTCTCTACATTAAAATTAAATTATATAAAATTTAGGGAGAATGCTATTGTTCGTAAGAGAGCACACTTATAAACTATAAACAGTTCAAATACTGCATCTGTTAGCATGAATTTACTAATTAGTACTACAGCCATTTAAGCTGGTTAAATTTCCAGAAAAGCAAATTAGGAACAAAATTCAAAGTTGAAAAAGAGTGATAAATTTTAGTTTCCACTTCATCTCCTCTTGACAGATGCTCACACTCAGCTGCAGGAAACAAAGCTCCTGCGCTGCATAGCTGAGGGGCAGCTGTCAATGAAAGATGTCAATCATGGCATCAAGATTCCTTGTACAGCATGAAAACAAATAGCTTAAACCTGACAAATGTGCAAAATGAGCACCTGATACTTCCTCATAAGGTTAAGAGACAAAACATACATGTCTTCAGCAAAATAAAAAGCAAAGGAAATGTGTTTTTTTCCTAAGAGGTGGGTATTCTTTGCTGTATTTTTGAGAAAGCTGTATTTTGGGAGTAAAGTTGGCCTGTATTTGTATCCTGCCCTCCCAATTCAATACAGAACCAGATGTTGCTGTAGTTACAATTGCAAATTGAGATGCATTTTAAAACAGAACTTTTTCTGAATTCTTTGCAAAATAGCAAATGCTTAGTTCCATAGAACAGAGTACATCTGTGAACATTCATTTTTAAATCTCACCACAGATTTGGGTTAGGACTTGGATGAAATGTGTCCTTGGC
Organism: Alfaro cultratus; assembly: GCA_903066825.1. Taxonomy (NCBI): domain Eukaryota; kingdom Metazoa; phylum Chordata; class Actinopteri; order Cyprinodontiformes; family Poeciliidae; genus Alfaro; species Alfaro cultratus. The sequence goes on along the minus strand of CAEFZX010025022.1, from coordinate 59,122 downwards.
TACAGCAATAATCACCTATATGCTGATTTAGAGTCTTTGGCATTCATGAACAGATTTCTTCCCCAACATTGATGCGGGTTTAGCTCCATTAATCCTCCCATTCACTCTGCAAAAGAAAAGCATCCAGCAGAAGCAAAGTATCCTTACTCTTTTCTCCCACAGATGGTTGACATGTCAACAGGTTCTTCCATCTTGGTGTGGGGTTGTGGATTTCAGCAGCTCCTCCAGAGTTATCAAGTTTCACCAATTAATGCTGTCCTTGTCCAACTTGTCAGTTGTGTTGAGTTGTGAAGTTGTGCTTTGCCTTATTTTTGAATGACTCTCTGAACAGTAACATAACTTAACTCATAACCCTATGTTAGGATTTTCCCCAATTTTATCTCTGATCTGTTTAGAGTTCTTCTTACTTGTGTGATGCTGTTTCTTAACCAATGTTCACTAATAAACCTCTGAGGCCTATAAAGAACTGGTGGACTCAACTCAATATTTTCCAAAGGCTGCCAAAGAGGACTGAATTGCAATTGCATGACTCACCTGTCAGATTGTTTGTTGTATGAAACAAATTTAAAACCATGAATCATTTTCCTTCAGTTTTACTGTATTAAAACACATTGACGTTTTTGACTGCAACCAGACAAAATGTAGCATGAACACTTTTTCACGACACTGTAAATCAAACATACTTTAAAAAAAATCCAACACATATTGAAGTAAATAGAGAAAGAGAAATATCAGAGATGGAAAGACTAGTTGATGTGGTGAGCACAGGGAAGGTGTACAGGATCACCTCCAGAATATCAAAGAGCCACCGCATCAGGATGGGTTAGGCCTGCCGTCATTAAACATGCTCTCTCTTAATGATGAGGCTCTCACTCTTGCACTGATGAGGGAAGGAAAGAGACCAGCGGACAGCTAATTGGAGTCAATTTCTGCATCACTGAATGTGTGCATGTGGATTTGTTTGCATGCATATGTACAAACCTATTGGTTTGTATCTGTTCCCACAAACTTATTTGAAAGAGAGAAGAGATAGTATAAAACTCCTCTCTGGCTACTCTGTGCAAAATCCACCTGGTCCTGGCTAATTTTGCCTCATTTTAAAAGACAGTTTTTTTAGCTGGTCTCCATCAGTCAACAAACCCACGGGGAAAGACAGACCCCAGGCTAACAAGACGAATTTAGCCTGGGAAGCAACTGAAGGGCGGACATATTGACAGACACAGAACACAATTGAATCAAATTAGTCCACAGAGTATTTATTTAGTCCAATTAGTTCCAGGACTAATACCAGAAAAGGAAAGTACCATTAAACAGCTCACCTCGATGGAACCTTGCTCGCTTTATTTGCCGAATTAAAGGACAAAGTCAGATGTAAAATCATCCTCGGTTTGGCAGCATATAGTTGATGAGACAATTTATTATATAGATCAAGGCACAATTAAATTTCACAGGTTTGCATCATACCCAACCACCTTTGACAAGGACAACATTTTGTACTAATGGTCACAGATTTCATTTAATTGGTCTCAAACCGGGGACTGTGCATGCTGTGGTTTGTACTGTTGCCTTACAGCCAAAGTGTTGCCAGTTTGAGTCTCAGCCAATATCAGTCATTCTGAGTGGAGTTTGCATTTTATCTCCATAAGGGGTTTTTGTCTGGTTACTCTTCTTTGTTCCGTTGTACACAAACCCTTGCCCATGTTTTTTTTTTTTTTTATCCCTAAAGCAAACACATGTTTCTTGGAAGTTTGCGGACAGTGTTTTTCCTCCACTACAAAGTTAACTTCTACAATGTTCAACAACATTTTACCTAAAAAAAAAAAGACTTCTCTTTGTCCTTTATTTCTAAATGACCACCAGACTCAGTACAGAGGGTTACAAAAATACAGTTAACACAAATCTTGCCTGGCACAACAAGAAAGATGATGAACACAACACTTTCATCCAGTCTTTCTGCTTACCTACGCTCTCCTCTGGTTGACTACTGCCAAATTCCAAATAGAGATGTTCTCATTTGCATGTTCCTTTTTTCTTGACACATCATTAATCCACCGTACAATATTGAATAAAAGGCGACTGATTAAGGCTGCATTTTGATTTAAACTAAAGTCGATTATGTGCTGCACAGTAGAGCAGTTGTTGCTGCGAGGAAGGAAAGCAGCAAGAAGGTGCTGGATTTTACATGTTCTCCTCTTGGTGCCATGTCTTCCTTCAACAGTCCAAACAAATATACATGTGAGGTTAACTGTTTAGTCTAAATTGCCTATAGTGTGTACATGTAGATCGGTTGGTCTGTGTGTGTCCTGTAGTGCCCTGTGATATATTTGTGACTTCTCCAGAGTGTAACTAACGACTGCTTAAGATGAGCGTCATCCCACTACATTGTAAGGCAGGTTTAATTTTATAGTACATTTCAGCAACAAGACAAATCAAAGTGCTTTTCATGATGAAAGCAAAAAAAAAACTAGCATGCAAGACACATTGCAGTGCAAGGATAAACTCATACAGAGAAAGGATTGGTGAATGTATTTCATTCCTTATATTTTCTGTTACACAATGACAAAAAGACATTTGTGACAGAATTGTTAAAGTGGATGGGGTTATTTTAAACCCACATAATCCAGATGTCCAATCTGAACAGTAGCTACCATTTGTATAGTTCTTAACTCCGCAAAAATGAATTATTCTATCCCAGTTTTAAAATGCACACAATCAAATCACACAACTATTTCAGAAGATCTGTTTTGTAAAAAAAAAAAAAAAAAAAATTAAAAAATACAAACTGAGATCAAATTAATGATAGGAGAAAATGAAATAAATGCAGCTCTTCAACATGCCTTCCTACCGGAATAGAAAGCATAACATGCAAACATCATTATAAATGAATGCTGTTCGTCTCCACTGATCCTTACAACATACAAAAATAAGCGTACTTCAAACATTAAACTATTAAACAGAATTAGGGTTTCCTGATGTTAATATGCTACACCATTGTGTTTACTCGAGAAAGTAAATAAGCCTGAAGGCATTGAGAAGCATTCATGCCTGGCTGATCCCATTAGTGGGACTTACCAATTTGTGTGGACATGCAAGTTGTAAATAGATAGATTTGCGCAAACATTTTATTTTCCTGTTTGATATTTGGAAGAAATTCTCTTTTATATTGAGAAAAACTGTGGAGGCCACAAGCTGTGTGTTGTTAGCCCTTTTGACTTGCAGCAAGAAGGACCTAGATTACAATCCTGGCCAACAGTTTTCTGTGCACGTTTGCATGTTTTCCTTGTGTATACGTGGGTTTCCTGCCAGCCTACTGCCAAGGTTTTAAAGCCTGCATGTTAGGTTAATTGGCCACTCTTGATTGACCTTAGGTGTAAGTTTATGGATGCATTTCCTCATGAGCTAGTTGGCCTGTCCAGGGTGTGCCCTGCCTCTTAGCTAAATGTTCGATTAACACTGCTACATTTAGCGGGTGCCAAATGGATTTACAGATGTGCTTTCAGAAGTTTTTAGATAAAAACTGACAGATTTTATGCTTTGTTCAACCTGACAAACTATTAAAATCACTATTATACCCGAAACACTAACGTAACTGACAGACAGCAATCATATCATATCACTAAAAGACTATTTGAATACTATTGTCGTTACTTGTCATTAAAGCTTGGTTTTAGTAGCATCATTCTTTTGGTTCATACATAACTAAAACATCCTTATAGTACATGCCTGGAATGCTTTCACTGCTAGTTATGCTGATTTTACTGCCTGGGATCTATGTAGGGACTACAGTACTTCAACAATAATAAAAAAAAAAAACAAGAGCTTTGTCTGATTTGCCTTAAAAGTTTGCATTAAGAAAATAATAATTAAGTAAAACTGAGGCAATAAGTGGGTTCCTGCAAGATAACTTCAGCCTAATTGTGTTGTTTATTGACTGTGAGTCCTGCCTCGATAAAATAGAGATGCTCCAAGTTTGTTTATTTTAAAATCTATCAGTGCAGCCATGAGCGCTGTCTAAGAAAGAATGCCTACCCCCTGTCAATCACATAAACACTACCAGCCTTATTACAACCAACAAAATGCAAAGAGAAGCAAGAATGTGCACTGAATAAGTGACATGACAAACAAATTGTAGAATCCTAAGAAACCTGGGAACCTTTCCTCAAAACGGAGCCACGTTTTTCTTTTGTAACTTTCAAAAAAATCATATTCTTCTGCTGAGCATATTTATTTGATAAACATCAAAAATTAGTGGACACTTAAACAGCAAGAACAATCCAGAACAGGTTTTACCAATTTGACTTAACTACAACAAAAATACAAAGTATATGACAATGCCAATCCTTACTATTGATGTGGAACACAAACAATGTCTGAAAAAAGACTTTGAGGGGAAATCACTGCCATTAGGAAAGGGTGGCACAGCTGTTGTGGAAGTGGGACAGCTGTTTTGGGAGAGCTGTTTGGACGTTTTGATGAAACTGAAAAATAATTGCTTGTGATGCTACAGCTGTGTGATAAGCATAAGAAGTAAGTGCTTTTTCATTTGTAACTCTCACTGCTACTCAGGCGCCTTAAGGGCACCTAAAATGTATAAAATTCACCAAAAATTTCACACAAAAGTAACATCATTTACGTGCAGAAAGAAGACCAGTTCTAAATGGCATGACATTAAAAGATACAAATGATGAAGCACAGCTGGTTTCTTACACATGATGGCAGAGATAGTTCACTATTCAGCATGCCTTATTTCTGCTTGCATAACCGCCTGACAGTGTCTGTGCATGGGATCAGCACATTCTTTAATAGCTGCTGTGACAGTTTCCTCGATGTTTCAGCCAACAAAGATCTCACTTCACCCACACCAGAGCATCAGCGAGCTGACATTTTTTTCTTAATGGTGTCACATAGGTGCCCATGGGATTTAAGATTTGGTCTGAAGGACTGTCATTTTAGAGCTTATTTTCTGCTGGGCGAAATATTCTTTTAAAAGCAGAATAGGATGTTGTGGCTAATAAATGGTGAATTTGCTTTATTGCTCATATCGGGACCCTTTTGCACACTTAATTGCTTTGATATGTAATTGGCAAAATAGGGAACAAGAAGGAAAACATTACAAAAAAGGTGTTATTATTATTTTTTTTACAATAGTCATAGTAAAGGCTGATTAGTGTGGTATCATAATGAAACTCAAAATGTTTTCATATGTGTTGGTCAATTGTTTTTGACTGACATTTTCTTATTTTGCATCTACGCCATCATTTTTTTTTACTGACAATATTATTCAAAGCATCTTACCACTATGCAAATATTCCCTATATTTTACCATGCTTAAATTATAAATCATAAATCACTCTTGTCATTCCTTGTTAGACTGTCAGAAAGAGGCATGGGCCCTCTGTAAACATGTTCTCACTTCCCACTCACATAAAGTTGTCTGGCATGCACTCTGTGCTCTCGTTTCTCATGGTGAAGGATTTTCAAATAGACTTAAAAATAAGTTCCTAAACATCTAAGATTAATCCTTTATTAAGACCAATACCAAGTGCTATGTGGTTGTAGCTTTCAAAAATTGGATCTGCTTTTGAACCTTAACTTAATGAAGTAATTTCTATGCTTCATTAAGTTCTGCCCTAATCTGACAGCAACTCAATTCAAAGTGATGCAAAAAAGGCTCATAATGTCTGTCCTAAGTTAAACTCAAAACCAGCAACCAGAATAAAGGAGCTGCCATTTGTTTTCTACTTAGTCAGCCACCTTGACAAGAATCCCTTTTAGCTGACTTAGCCATCAGAAAGGGCAGCTGAAGATCTGCTTCCTTACTTACTTCATAAATTCAGTGTGTAAACTTTAAAGTATAAAACAATTTTATATTTGCCGCTCATAATAGTAGCTTTAAATGGTCTTCATTTTGATGAGAAATGTAATGTACAAAAATCATATACAAAACTAGTGGATGGAATCAGCTGTTAGAGGTAATTAGTGAGAAACATGTAGATGATTATGTAATTATGCTAAAGTGACAAACTGTTAACAAAACAATGTTAAGCATTTTTGTGACATTGTGTGAGAGACAATATTTGGCCTTTATGAACTATTCTTTCAACCAAACATCATGTACAGACTCAAAGTAATTAGTTTATATTTTCCTATTTTCCCATGGATTTTTTTATTTTATTTTTTTTGTACTTTTTTATCATAATCATATCAGCACCATGTAATTCATTTTCAGGAATTGCCATGAAGTAGACATTGTCTTATCACCCTAAACTATTAAATTTGTTGTTTAATATTGAATTTTATTATAATTGTGTATGCTCAATTTAGACACACAGTCATAAAGACAGCAATATGAATGTAATTCTTGGTTTTAGACTTATTAGAAATTATAATTGATGATGATCACCGTCACTATAGGGACTTTAATGCCTAAGAAGACAAAAACATTTCTGTAGTGAAATGCTATAGAGTATTTAAATTGTTGTTGGGTTTTTTTGACACACTAACCATTTTTTATCCTATCTAGTGTTTCAGTCATATTTTTTGAGTGATTTTTCTTAACCTTTTGCTATTTTTCTAACTACCTCAGTTTTGCATTGCAGAAAGTATCCTTTTTGGTTTTAATTATGAGATTACCTCAACTTTTGTTCAGGGATGCAGCTTGCATGAAGTTATCATTCATACTATGTGAGTCTTGGGGGGAAAGGCCGGGTTCTAAGGAGCTTTCCAAATAAATTTGGCTCCACAACAGCCACACAGCTGTCCGCCAGCTGTGAAGGTATTTTTAGCTGCTGCTTTGCACCATCTGTGACTTGAGCCTGTTACTATGGCAAATCAGGTTGGAATATACAGAGTGCGGAGATTATGATGCCACTTGTTGCTGTCAGTTAAATCTGAAGCTGCTTATTCTCACCCAGAGGGTTTAAGACTGCTAATAATTCTTATCGCATAATAGTCAACCATGTTGTGCCTCCTGCCCTTAAGGACTGAACTACAGGGAACTAAGAGACTGGTATAAAAACGATTAATCCCACAAAGAGGGATGGGCTGGCCATGGATCAAGAGGTGTCCTGTCTGGCTGATCTGCTCCAGGCCGAATGGGCCAGTGGTTGGAATGTGTTACTTATTTTCTTATTAATTTTTACTCCATAAAGCACACCAGTTGAACAACCTGTGAAAAACATCAACTGAAAAAGTTAGTGCAGGATCCAATCAAATGGACAGATATTTTAAATGGAGGAATAGGTCAGTGACTACACGGGACTATCTACCTGGCTCTATCGTCCCATCCCAGACTTGGCATAAATTCTGTTTGGGTTTTTGTATGTAAGGAAAACCGCAGCTGGTATGAGCAATGTTTTTTGAGGATAATGACTGATAAAGTCATTTTAATCAGGCAACATTAGCTTATTTCTTTTAACCAGAGTTTTGCTTTCCTTCCTTCGGACAAAGCTATGTGAAATATTCCTAAAAAAACATGTTAAATGTCTAAATACTAGCCAAGCTACAGTAGGTATTGTTTATTCAGCTGGTTGTTAATAGGCCTCCGCAATTATTTCTAGTTATTTATAACTATTAATAACTATATTTATTTATAGCTATTAATAACTATAAACATGTGCAAGAACTACGTGTGTTATCAGCCAGTGGCTTAAATCATGCCAAATACATTGATGCTCCCTTTATCTAAGAGTATTTATCGGACTGACAGAATACCTGTTCAGTTAAAGCCATGACTTTGTAATAGCTGACCCACTCTAAAAGAGGGTACAAACCAATTACCAAAGGAAAATGCATCCTGAAAAAGTACTTCTTTCTTTAAAAATTGTAACAGCAAGTTAAATTCTGTTTGTTACTCCACAGTTCCTCCTGGGAGCTTTGTCAACAAGGCTATAGTAAACCCACCCTTGACCCAGAAGGGCACCTTAAAGCTCAGGCCAACACTGGAACAGACTCTGTGCAAAGCTTGGCTGAAGGCAGTGTGGTGCAGGTATGCCAGTGATTGCTGATTGTCTGTGTACTCAGGAGGATTGCAGATATTGCAGGGGTTTATACATATCTGCTCAGAGTCGCCGCTGTTATTTTGCCGGCTTGATGGATGGTTGTTTGCTGCATTCATTTTTTAGCCCTGGCTTTCCCTCTAAAAGCAGGCTTTGTGAATGACGGTGCATGTGTACGTTTATGTGCCTGTTTATATGTGCAACTGAGTTAAAAACCAAACAACAGCCTCTGTGATTGATACTACATGTAAAACTAAAACTGTCCCCCGCCTGTGCGGCATAATAAATTACACTTGACGACAACGATGTGTCCACAGATGACAGCAGGACGTGCCCCAGTACCAATAAATCTATATTTCCCCTTGTGTTCTGTTCATTTACTCCCTTTTCTTCCTGCAGAGGCCTCATTGACAAGTTGCGAAAGAGCAGGTTTTATCTTGCTTTACAACAAATGGCAAGAAGAAAAAGTGAAGAAGCCAGAGAATGAGAGTTGATGATGTATCAACAAGGGGCCTGTAAAGCTTATGATGGCTGATGAGTTTTCACTTCAACTGTCAGCAGGTTACAGCAAGATGTACAAATGTAGTATCACAGATGGCCATTGTATGAAAGTTTAGGAGTATATTTGATTTTCCAGATTTATTTTTCTCGCACATATATATTACGTCACTCACAAGGAGGCCACTAAGGGCCATCAGAAGCATGCATACATTCACCATTGGCAATAATGCCTTGAATCATTATTACTCTTCAAATAATTTTGAAATGAAGTACTTTGTGCATATTTTTTCTCCACAAAGGATAAAAATCCCACATGCATGTGGAATGACATACATACTGTACAGCTTCACTAATATTTTGTTAAACATTTCCTGTCCAGTTGAATCTCATTCAAATACTTTTTGCTGCTGTCAACTAGCAATTGGATGTAATTCTGTCTGGATTTTGACCACATTTCTTGTCAGAAACGGCAATTCTTGGCATTGACCTGTGTTTTAAGTATATACCATTAATTCTAAATAAGATTGCCGTAAGGCCCAGAGTGTTATGGTCAGACGAGAAAAAATAAATAAATAAACTCCCCCCCCCCCAAGTTAGGCTTATATTGCCCTCTTCAACTCCAGGCCATGAGGGCCAGCATTTTGTAACTTTTAGATGTGTCTCTGCATCAGCACACGAGTCAAATAATCAGGTTGCCAGCAGGACTCTGGAGGACTGGACTGCATACTGAGGAGATGATTCAGCCATTTGACTCAGGTGTGTTGTACCAGTGACACTTAAAAATTGCACTGGACGTCAAGGCCTGGATTTGAGGACGCCTGCTGCCAGGTTAATGCTTATGGTTTTGATGCCAGTGTATCTGGTGCATTGCCTAAATGGTGGATATAATGATAAACTACATAATGGTATTTAGCTTCTTAAATCAACAGCTAAATGGCTGAACCTTGATACAATTGAGTGATCCAACAGAACAATAATCCAAGTTATCTAACCTAGTTTTGGGCTGAATAAAGCAAGGTAACAGTAAACTTTTGCTATGACCCAGACCTTATTCTCTATTGGAAATTTTTTGGATTATGTTTAAAAGCTTGGCTAGTGCCAGAAAATTGTGCAATTTAGATGAACTCTACTAATTCTGACCAAAGGACTATGTGGCTTTTTTGCACCTAGCGAAGAGACAGTTTATTTAATGTGGGCATATTTAAATGTTTTAGCCTGTGTGTAACATTTAAGCCTGGCCTGGATTAGAGAAAATCCACAATACATTCAAATTGGACGACCCAAGACTTGTTTCCATGGAGTCTCTAAGAAAATGTTAAATGCCCTGTATTTGTATTGGGACAACTTCAGAGGACCCCAAAGCACTTCACACTACATTCAGTCATTAACCCACACATTCACACTCTGATGGTGGTAAGCTACTGGACTGTAGCCACTTCTGCCCTGGTGCAGTCTGACAGAGGCAAGGCTGCCATGCAATGTGCCACCGGGTCCTCTGGCCGCCACCAACAACCAACAAGGATGAAGCGCCTCATCCAAAGACACAGCAACAGACAGACAGATGGAGCAGGGATTCAAACCTTCAACCCACTGACTACAGGGGAAACTCCTACCACACTAAATGCTAATTTTAATTTGAAATTGAATGTTCCATCAATATTATGGAGTAACATCAGAGCAGATACAAGGGATGTTTAGATACAGGTGTAAGGAAACATAGGTAAGAAGGAAAAAAAAAGTTGCATTCTCACAAGCACCAAATACTCAAAACCAATCATCTCTAATCATTCATAGTAAAGATGTTTGTTTGTTTTCCATTGTGAGCATTATTTTTTTTTTCCTTGGAAACTGCACCGCCCTCTGTATGGATGAAATGGAACAAAAATTACATAAGTAACTACGGTTCTACGAATCCCGGATGATCGCCAGAGATTCTCTGTCACTCAGAATCCTTACATTTCACAAGAAGATTCAGTAGGAACAGAGCCCCGGATGACGTAATGCTATATAGCCTCTGATTGAGCATCGAATATGTCACAGGTGTGACTCTGTTGATATTATTGCTCGTATGGCGAATGCGCGAAGGGAACATTCAGTGCTTTCATCACCGCTCTTTGGCGGGATTCAGACAACCGTAGTTACATATATAACTTTCGTTTTAGACTGTGTAGGTTTTTTGTTTTAGAACAAAAGTTGCACCTCTCACACAACTGTAAATGCCAATCTTCATGTGGAATGTGGAGATTGTCGTTCTATAGCCTCTAAATGATAAAATCCTCCCTGCAAACTCTGAGGCAGAGTATTGTAAAATTAAGCTACATGTGTGATGTTTCTCTCTGCTCAGGCCATCTACTCTCAACACTTGCTTTTAGTCAAAACTCAAGTTTGGATCCATACTGATGACTTGAGGGTTTCTAAAAGATGATTGTGTCACTTTGAGAAAGAGAAGCCATTTTACTTGAGCTGGTGGTGTGCGCTGCATTCTTTATCTACCTTTGTCTTTCATCTAGCAGCTCGTTTTAAGTGAGTGTCATTGGATGACTAGCTTTATTCTGTCTAACTCCTTGCTGGGTTGTTCTTTTGTGCACCAAAACTGTTAGAATTACATTGGGAGCATTGTACCTCCAGCCTCCTGTGAAACTATGCTCATTCAGGGTTTTATCCTTGAGAATGAGCGTCTGAGCAAGCAAGCACCTTGTGCAGATAGACTTAAGGTACAGACTCGTATGTTTTCTCAATTCTTTTCAAAAAGCGCAACTATTTGGGGTTAAGAAAAAGTTTCCCCGTTACTTGGTTTCAGACGCATGCTGAGGAAAACCAAAGTTTTAATGACTTGACACTGTCACATAACTACTTCACTGAAGATATTTTGGCAAATAGGTGCCTGTAAATCTGTTAAAGAGCTTTTCTACACAAACACGCAATGATACATGCTTTCATATCTACATGCACCTTGATAGAGCAGCACAGGTAAAGGCAAAAGCTAAGCATGAAAGTCAGGACCCCCGCAAACACACTCAGACACATCCAAAATAACATCGTAAATATGCACACAAGCCCGAGTTAGAGGGAAAGATTCCTCAGCGAGTAAAAAAAAAAAAAAATGCCTTTAAGTTAGCAGAAACACACAAACACTCCTAGACACATGCAGTGATCTGTTGTCCTTGTTGTTGTTTTTCAGCTTTTCCTTTCATGTTCAAAGCTTAGCGTGTGATTCCTGCCTCTCCGCTGAGAATAGAGTGAGAGAGCATAATCTGTGTGACGGGATAGAGGTAAAGAAAGAGAAAAAGAGGTGGCAGAACGAATGAAAGGCAGGGGAGAATGTATAATTGAGCAACCTTGGCGATCTCACATCCTCATAACATGATTAGGACTAACCTGGCATCCGAATATGGAACAGGAGAATGTTCCTGTAGGTTACCATTGCCACAAGCCTCCATATTTAACACGATAATATTTCATAATATTTGTTGATTGCTTATTCCCTGTGGGTGGATGCAGGCAGGGTGTTTCTGTGTTGCTGCTGCAGAGACCCTCGTAAACATCTTCTAAGTATGAAAATGAAACCAGTTCCAAATTTTAAAAAAAAAAAAAAAGCAAAAACCTGGTAGACACTTAGAAACGAGAGGCAAATCTCTCAGCAGTTTAATGTTGGCAGCGCACAGATGGGAACAGACAGAGGAGATAAGTTTTCCATCAAAAACGACCATCAGCAGAAGTGATGGGTCAGTAGAGCCCGTGTGTACTCACGCAGCCATAATAAACAGAGTCAGCATGAGGTAAAAATGGTTCCTGGCAGATATTAAGAACAAATAGGCTCCAGACTCATCTCTGTGTTCCCCGAAAACACACACAGACGCTCACTGCACCAGTGGCGCTAGGCCAAGCACAGATGAGATGGGGTAGAGTGACAGAAGCAGCGGTTGGCAGGATATCAGCAAAGGACCGAACGTGAACGGAGCAAAATTTGTGTGTGTGAATTGTGTGCCTGGAGACATGCAATGTGGGTACGTGTGTGCACGAGTTGACAGAGACAGCTGGGTTTTTAACAGGAGCAAGCTGTTGGATAAATCAATGAGGCTGTGTGGTGGCCACCACCTCCCCTGTTACTTAGCAGGGAGGACCTATATCCATGTCCTTAGGACACTTCCCACTGCGTGTGCATGCGTGTGGGAGTGTGTGTGTTGATAGTAGAGGTGGTTGGTGAATATCTGCCAGCTGAGTCTTTGCCAGTTAGTGTTTATGGATCTTGCTGTGGACTACTGTGTACTCCCCTTGTAGCGATCAGAACTCACTCTTTCTGAAACTTTCTACTGTCTGATCAGCAGAGCTGTTTCGCCTGCCAACTTTTCTTTGTTACACAGTGAGGAAGTAGGTATGGAACTCATCACTGTCCTTGGTAGATTTCTATTGGGCCTGACATGAAACGCACAACAAAATATCAACACAAGTTAGGTAATTACATAGGTGATGTGTAATAAAGTGGAGTCACCAGGAATGTGTATCAAACAAGAATAAAATGAGATGTAAAAGGTAAAAAAAGTCCTAAAAAAATTGCAAACTTTCAGCATTTCACCGACACCAGGGACTGTGAGTGAACAACTTTCTTTCTCTTACAGTGTTTGACTTATATCAAATACTGCCTAGAACACTGCAACATAAGAAGTACTAGCATTAACGTCAAACTAGCGCCTTAAATTTACAAGAAGAATTTTCCACAAAGGGCTGACATTTCTGCCATATCTTTTCTTAACTCTTTTCCCTCACTGAACAACTTAGTCAACGTCCCTCCTCCTAAACTTGAGAGGTTGAATGACTTAGTTGTTTCTCGATTGATCAACCTTGCTTGTCCAATCACAATAAGAGAATAGAGAAATTTGGAAGTGAACAGTTCAAGAACAGCCAAAATATGGGGATTAGAAAAGAAAACATTGAAAGACACCATTTTCAAATAAAACAAAGTTAAAGAAGTTTTATTTTCTCTCTCTCTTTGAACAATCTATCACCAAAGTAGGGTGCTAAAAAAAAGCTTGTCCAATAATCAATCCAAAACAGCACAAAAAGTAAACATCAACATTTCTGTGCATGCTTTATGAATCTAGTACATTTAGATGCCAAGGACTGAGGTTACAGGACAGTAAAGGCTTGTTTTTAATCATATTTTTCTGATGTTTCTGCAAGCCTATCTTTTCTTGCAAGGAGAAATAACTTATTACTTTACTCAATTGCTTGCATATAAGCTTCAGCAGTGAATAATATCAATAACATGAAGATTTCTTTGAAAAAGTGTCCTTCAGCAGCAACAAATGTCTTAGATCCAGCAGGATACAAATAATTTCAGCAGCATCAACACGAAAATCTTACTCATTGACTGTGGAAAGGATACAAAAGGGTCTTATCTATTGATTCCATTTGATTAAATTATATGTATATATTGGACCACTATATATCAATCTTAATTATTTTCACTGTAGCAAAATCAGAATGCCAGGAGTTAATTACTGTAAAGGTTATGGTATGCGAGTTTCAGTATTAACAAATGTTTGTTGTGACTTTGTACTACAGAGGGTTTCATCGTTTCAAAGATTTGATAAGATATGTTAACATCATGCTAGGTCTATGGTAATGCACATAACCTTCCCTAAACAAGTTTCAAAAGCAGGTGTCTTATTCAGTCACCTGTTTCCATGGTTACAGTAGTAGGCTAAAAATATATATATTTTTTTGTTTAACAGTATGCACTTTCCTCTTTTATAAGAAGAAAACATGTTTAAGCAGATGATGAATAGCAGACCCAACCTGTGGGAGGTTATGAGGAGAAGAAAAGTGATGTTGCCTTTAAAAGGCCAGGTATGCCTAACTGAGAACACACAATGCATAGCATTGCTTGTTACATTATAAAGCAAAACAGCTTCTTATTTCAGGTGATGTTATGCCTGTTCGCTTAAAAGTTTTGCAAATCAAGTCTCACGTTGTTCACGTCCTTCAGCCTATGTCGAAGAAGGCACTCAGGACTCCCCAACACTTGAGTTATGGATGTCACCTGCTCTTCATCTTCTCTCATGTTGTCTTCCTTTTTTCTGCGTCTTACTTTTACAGTTGGGCCAAATTTTCCCCCTTCAAGCTTTTTTTGATTTTCACGGTTATCTTTAAGTGTTTCCCTTTCTCTACTTTGACACTTGCATGCTGTCAAGGACAGGCAAATGCAACACAAGAATTGGCAGTTAGTGCCAAGGCACAAAACATGCTTTGATAGAATGTCATGCAGACTTCAAAATGCTTAGCGGACCTTGTACATCAAAGCTGTTTGGAGTTGAGGAGGTAAAAGTGATGTCGATAGAGACCATGAAGTTACTTTAGATGGTCTAAGATGGATGCTTTTAGTTAAGAGAAACAAAAAAAAATAAAATAAAATTGTTTACTTCACTATGTTTCACTCTGCAAGAGAATGACGGTTGTTCTGTTTCATGGTGCTAGGGTCAAGTTAATTTAAAGACAGACAAAAAATGCAGTTTCTCTTGGGATTCTGAGTAAAGAGACTAACTGTATTTTTCATAAAAATACACAGCACAGAGAAATCACACAAGGAACGTTTTAACAGGAAGGCAAAAATGTGGAAAGGAATAAGAGATGCCCATGACCTCCAACACAGCGTATTTTCAATGCATAGCAGAGTTAAAGAGTTTGAAGCGGGTTGTTAACCAAAATTGAATCCATTGCGAAAGACCTTCAAGAAAGACTAAGAAAGGTATTAAAAATGCCTCAATTTTCCCTTCAGATCTGAATTAGTTTCATGCATGGATTTAAAGGCAGAAGGTATTTCTGGATTTTGGAAAATTTGCACATGCTATCATCACAAAGTTGTAGTAAAGCTGTCAGCTGCACCTCCGTAACAGGAATGTCGCATTCCATTATGTCTCAAAGGTGGTCTATTGGACTGAGATCTTCCTTAAAGTGCATTATCAGGCTCACCATATAGGGGTTGTTTGAGCTTTGTGACATGGAACATTATCCCACTGGGTGTGGCCATCAGCAAATAGGTCAGTGGTGATAATCAGACTGTGGCATTGAAGTGGTTTTCTTGAAAGGAGCCAATACTGTAACCATTACAATACTGCCATGGATAACATTTTGTGGCTGGATATCTTTCAGGCCACAAACTTTAAAAAACTGATACAAAGGACAAGAAAAAAATAAATAAAAAATACTTTTCTCACCACTTTAGGACCTTCTTGTCTGATAAAAAAATCAAAAGCTGAGGTAAGTAAAGGTGGGGTACTGGAAAACCTCCTTATTTGCAGCACATCTCCCTGTGGAATTGGTTCATCTTAGCTTCGCTAAATGTCAATATGCTCATAAAACATGACACCATATTGAAGACAGTGTACACAACTGAATTTAATATTTATCTCTATATGAGCACTAATTCCACATTTTTGCATATTTATAACAGGACATGGGAGTTGTTTTGGTGTTGTAGGGCGAAGGGGAAGGTTATGGATACAGCATTAAAGCAGAATTTCTGCAAACAAAGGGATATGAGTTGCATTTGTAAATACACTTGACAAATGTTCAAGCATTTTTCTGCCACAGCAACCATTGTAATATTTAGTTAGATACTTTCCAAATTATTGTATTTGGAGGCTTTTCAAGTATCTGGAAAAAAGCAACAGGATTGTAGTTCTGAATGTGTTACTGTCACAACAACCATCACAAAATGTGCTATGATATTCATTATTTTTCTTTGACCTCATTGTCAATTCTTCTCAACAAAAACAGTAAATCAGGAGGATGTCATGGAATTTTTTAATTAAAAATGTATTATCACTGAACGAGAAAAAAGAAAAGCTTAACATTACTAGTTTGACGTGTGTTAGTGTGATACATTTGTTGTGCTTTTACAAGCATAAAAGCTGTGAACTTTTTTTGCTGACAAGTTATTTTTGAGCATACTGATATATATCAGTTTGAATCTGCAAAGCATGTCTGAAAAAAGTACTCCATTTCACATATATATATAATATATATGTGTGTGTGTGTGTGTGTGTGTGTGTGTGTGTGTGTGTGTGTGTGTGTTAGTAAGAGGAGTTAAACACTGATCAAGAAGAATACACTCATTGCCAGTGTAAACGGACACTTTTCCAGTCATTAACTTTATGAAAAGCTAATTTATATCAGGTTTAGTAGATTGCTAGTACTTAAGCAGTTTAGCAAAGCACAATAAAATAAACAATATTTAAAACGAGTTGCCCTAAACCAGAAAGCCCAATTGACCATTGAGTTGCAAGGTGGGCACTCACAGTCTAGTAAAAATACTAGATTTAAAAAAATAATTAAAAACATAATAAAACTGCACAATAAGAAAACCACAGCAGCAACAAGAGAGGGAACAAGACATGACATTTCCTGTTCTGTTTCCATCCCCCTCCCACTGTTACAGGATTATAAAGTCTAATGGTCCATGGTAACTACATGTACACCCTTGACCTACCATGCTACCCAGAATATCATCAACTTGCAAACAAAGGATCAAGAATGACCAGCCACCCTATTCCTCTGCAGTGTGCTACTAATCTAGGATCAATCTTTATCATCCAAATGGTAAAAACCATATTCAATTCAGTGTCAAAAATTAGCTAAAAATACCTGAAAGGCCCATCTGAGCATCACAAACTCCACTTTCTCTTCAAGAGATATCTTACCATTCATTTCCGCTGGAACTCAAAGCTCATTTCATCAGTGTGTTTTGCTTATAAGTCCATAACTAAGCATGGACGCGACATGATCTGACTCAAAGATAATTTGTGATTTCAGGAAGCCTTGTGCTAATAAACATGTACAAAGCTATATTAAAATGATGAGCAAATCAAGTTTTTCTTACATAAAAGCTCAACTGCACCAGTGTTGAGAAAAAGGTTGTTCTGATGGAGGCACAAAGTTTAATGGCACAGATACCAAAATTTTGCGCTACGGAAAACACACATACAGAGATTCAAAGGGATTGTTGTCATCAAAATGATCCATACACAGAAACTATGCATCTCAGGAGAAATGTTTATTTTCAGATGCCGTCTCTTTCAGTTCCTTTCGCTCTCCTTCAAAGCTTCTTGCCTTGCCCGTGCTGAGTGAGTTGCTGCCATGCCACCGTGGAGAGTTTGAAAGTTAAAAGATTGTGTTTATTGTTTCTAAAGGAATATGAGAACACGCAGACACTTCCTGCAACAGCTTTCTTTTTGAAGTGCAATCGCTGTTTATCTTTCTGCGGGGTTTTAGTTTACATTGGAGAATACTCAAATAGAAAGCTATTACATTTTTGTATGAAAAAAACATCAAATGCAAAGTGCTTCCTGATAATTGCACGCTGCGTGACTGCTTGTCGTTTTCAAAGATGCTGTCGGCGGAAGTGAATTGAACAAGAAAAAATAAAGTTATTTACATAGGTGTAAGGAGTGGTTTCATTGATCAAAACTAATCCAAATTGAAAATGGTTTCTTGAGCAAACTTGCAGCGTTCTTAGTGGAACATTGGTGTATGCGCTGGAATTTTTGTTTTCCATCTGCAAATCTTCAAAAAAATAAATAAAAATAGAAAAATACTTTTAGAGCGCTATATTTTTTTCTGTTAGAAAGTTACTCTGTCCAGAAATGCTTCACATGTTCCGCTCTCCGGATGTGTTTCACAGGAAGATCATTGCCACCCCGTTGATGATCATTCCCCTCCCTCCATTTCCTGTGTAATGTAAATAACCATCCAACGAAAACATGGCACTGCTCAAGCATTCATAAAATAGCCCATCAGTCCATTATCTTGCAGGGTCACAAAGGTGGTTGGTGCCCATCTCCACCAATCAACGGGTGAGACGTGGGGTACGTCCTGGACAGGTCAGCAGTCCATTGTAGGGCAACACAGAGCTAGACAGGACAAACAACCACGCATACACACGCAGAATTTGGATGGTTGGAGGAACCACACAGGGAGAATATGCAAACTCCATGCAGAAAGACCCCAGCCTGGGGATGAGATACAAACCCAAGATCTTCTTGCTGCAAGGCAACAGTGCTAACAACTGTGCTTCTGTGCATCCCAAGTCATACAATAGCATTCCAAGTTAAACCAAAAATTATTTAAAACCATTGAAACATAAAAACATTTCTTATTTTAGTTTTTTTTTTTTTCCCAAATAGGCTAATAAAAAGCATTTGATGCAATGCAAGTATACAAGATAAGGTCATAACACTTTTTGGTTTGGCTGTTCTCCCAATGGGCTTTCTTTAGAGTTCTGGGTTTCTCCTACAGTTCAAAATTATTCTTATTATATAAAAAAATGTATCAAGTAGAACTTTGGTTTTGTTCTGACACTATGCCTTTGAGATCTTTATCATTTGGGTTTATCACTAGATTTCTGTCTTCTGCTATGATCCGTTCAGTGTTTATCCTTGCTTCATTTATTCTCATAAGGTTTTGTGATGCACTTAAAAATCATAAACTTACAAGTTTGTTAATATCACTATGTGTGGTCATAGTAACCTTTTGCTGTCAGTTTTTTATTGTTTTGTCTTTTAGTTCTACTTCTTCAATTGCTTTTTAGTTTCAAGGCACTTTTTTTTGCAAATGTGTGTGCAGTTATGCCGTAGGTGTGAAAGTCCAAGTTATGTTGCGATAACAGTGCATATTGTACTTTTTTTTTTTTTTTTTACATTGCAGGTCCATTCGAATTGAAAGGTGTTTGTGTTTTATTGCTGCCAGTTTTGGTCTCACACAATTTAATCTCTAACTTTGAATAATTGCAATAAATGAATGTGATGTGCTAAGTGTTTGATGCCATCTCATCTGCAAACATTTGCTGTGAACTGGTCACAGCGGGAGTAGCTTTTAAATCTGCAGATGTATGTGGGTGGAGGAGGAATGATACATATCTTTGTTTAAAACAAAAAAAAAATAAAGCAAACAGAAGAGAAATGCTGCAAGAGAAATGCGGTGGCTTCAATCCATCTAATAGGCTCAACAAACGTCAGTTCAATCTTGATAAAGCAGTTAAGTTAAACAATGATAAGCAGGGATGAAGACGCTCTTCCAGCCACCAGGCTTTGTCTTTGGTCTTTTGATGTTGTCAAACCCGCTGCGCAATCATGAAATGACACTGCAAACGAGCCTCTATCTCCACTCAGAGTACAAACAGATTTACAGAAACAGACATAACTGCACACTGAAACACACAGACGGCACAATTCCTAACAGAAAACCTTTGGCAGGCACACGCGCACACAGCCGTGTTTTTGTCAAGCTTTGGAATGGTAGTCATCTATATTACTGTGAAACAAAACGGGGAGAGTTTTGGAGGGAATGATGGCTTATACATCAAAGCCAGGCTGGTTGATAGTGATCGTAGCTTGTGGCTCCATGGAAATGTGCGGCTCGACACATCCCTCTCAGCAGGACCGCATAACGTTGGTATGTGTGTCTCTGTGTGCATTTGTCTGAACATAATCATTTAACAGTTTACCCGTGTACGCCGAGTTCACGCATTGCACTTTTCACAGGAATGTGCTAAAAGGATTCTGTCAACATGTGCTTGTTTATCCCATGGTCATCGACTCAAGGGCAGATGCGACTTGCCAGATGTTATCTTTCTCTCCTGATTCTTTCTTTGCAGTAGTTCTGTACAATTTGTTAAACTTGGAAACAAACAAAACAATAATTTATTTTCTTCCAAATACTGTTTTCTTCTGCCTACATAGTTGTAATGGCCAACTGAGCCTTTACAGAGATCTCTGCCACATGGCGTGGGGAGTTAGGGTGGATGTTCATTTCTTGCATGTGATTTATTGCAAGTTGAGTTCCATTTTTTGAAAACGCATGCAGTTTTAATTATGTGTTCAATGAATGTTTATTTCTGGATGTGTGCATACTGAAGTGTTTTTAGCTAGTTTAAATCCCCAGATGTGGCAGACCTTACCTGCATTGTTAGTTTATGGTCATTCAATATTAGTGTGATAAATGAATACAGTTCTACTGAACAACTGTTTTACCTCTAAAGTAGAAGTTTGCAAGAACAGTCTTATTTTACCTGTGAATAAATTTTGGAGATAAGTCTTTGACTCCAGTTTGTTCTGGTTTAAATATTTTTGGGTCACTTACTGATGCAGCCGGCTTGCCAGCAAGCAACATTTGTTAGTTTCTAATTTGTAGGACATTTTTCTGTTCTTTATTTATTTATTTTTTCTTACCAAAAATGCAATTACAATCGTTCACTTGATTGTGAATTCAAAAGCAGCTTAGACTTTTATAATGCATTTCACAAAACAATGGTACCTCTGTAGATAAAAAAAAAATTCTAATAACTTGAATGGTTCCAAGCTTTAAGTTTTGCTTGATAGATGAATGAGAGTGGGTGTTAACAGGTTGATGGTGCAGACCTTACTCAATAACATTTTAGTGAGTAATTAACTTTAATAATGGCCCTTGGCTGACAAGAGGTAGTCATGTTTGCTTTTTCTAACCCTTTTATTTCTATTACTAATTAAGAGATATTGGAATATTCAGAAAGAGAATTGCCTGTAAAATGCAAAGCACTGCTGTGAGCCGTTAAGTTGCTGTACTGTACTTAAAACTTCATGTACAGTTGAGTTGCTCTGTTAACTCAAAAACCATGCAGAGCAGGTTTTGTCTTTGTACAATCAGTTGTCATTGCTTGTGTTTGCTTTTTATACGTTGCATCTGGCAAGGATATAAAAGAAAACTACAAAATGGCAAAGTACTCCTGAAGAAAGGGTGTTTTCATAGGCAAGAACCACTGTTACGCTCACCTGAAGGACAGACCTTCCCCAGTCAAGAGTATTACAAAAACAGTTCTTCTTATAAAGAAAGTTTGCTCTATTGAAAATGAGATATTGAAAAATGCAGCTGCTTCTACTTCATGAAGTTCAGGGATTCTTAAATTGAGAAAAGAACAAGGTAAACGATTAGGTACAAGGAGAGGAAAGTGGATAATCAGTGTAAAGTAACAAGTGGTTTTGAAATAAGCCCATATCTGCTTAGGAGAGGAGCTTGTTGAAAATATGAAAGGAAACTTCTCATAAAGAAGCTGAGAGGAAACAATGTTTCCTATTGAACACTACAAGGCTCTTGATTAAATGTTTGCTACATGTAGGTAGGGGAAAAAAATATATTGGTACCAAGATGATAAGTTGACAGCACAAGAAAGGAAAGCAGGAGGCGAGGAAAACCATCCACGATTGCAAAAAATGACCAAACTGTCCTTGAAAAAGTGAAATGGACAAATAAAAAAATGAGATGCGTGTACAAGGGCAAGGAAACGTGTAATCTGTTGCTGCAGCACTCATTTAGTCTCTGATGTTGGTTGATGCATTTTCTCCAGTGTGTGTGAAAACAGCACACACGCTGAGCATGTGCACTGCCCAAATGTGAAGGCTATTTGGGAAAAGAGGGTGTTTAACCGCAGTAGGGGGAACTAATTTCATAGGAGAATTTAAATGTGGAGCCAGTTCAACTTGGAGCTGGTGGATATTTTTGTGTGTTTATGGCCAAATGTTAAAGTTAATACTCAGATTTGTATTTATTCTGTACTGAAGGATATAGCAAAAAACAGAACAAAAATTATTTGAAACATAAAAAAATGCTTTTAGGTACAAAGATCCAACAATACAATTGAAGCCAAGTAGCGAGATAAATACATACAGTAGATACATACTATTCAATTCTTTTGAGTCATGCCTACTTAAGCAGGGATGATAATATACAGATAATCATACTATTTTGACAACAGCATCGTCTTAATCCTTATCACTTATATACTTTCTTTAGAGTGCTTGTCAAGAAAGTATAAAAGTAACCTGGCTTGTAATTAGGTATGACAAGCAATATGAAATGTTGATATTATAATTAGATGTTGCTTACTTGAAAGTAGATTTGCCATTGAAAAAAATAAATATATATTTTATGTGACTTCAAAGTCACATAAAAATAAGCATCTTCTCCCCTAGTTATTCTGCTTGTCTGTATAGTTTTCATCTCTCTCACATTAGCATAAATCAATATGTTTCTAAACACAAAACAACTGCTGTAAAACTATACAGTTAACCGCAATGAAGTTAAACAATAAGTATCTCCAAGAATTGTCAAGAAAGTTGTTTTTTTTTTGTGTGCGTGAGCATTCAATGTTCCCAATTGAAGTGACTTTTTAGGACTAACCAATGTTATTTTGTGAGAAAACAGATTTTGAATGACATTTTGCTAGTGGAATTGAGCTCCTGTAAGCTTATTATGCACAGAGAAATGAGACTTGTACTATCACTGCATGACTCCATAATATCGGGGTATTCTGGTGAAAGTTGTTCAGAGAAACTGCATAGCTGATGCTCGTAGTCATCAAAGTAACAATGCTGGCCAGAACAGAACTGTATGTTTTTGTTTTGTCATTAGAAGTTACTCTGGTAAATCACAGAAATTGAATTATACTTGATAAGCTCTGACTCCATTATTATCCACTTTTTCAGAGGCACAAGGTCGCAGAGGCATCACCATAAGCGGAGAGGTCCAGACTTTAGAATCAGCTGTAGTTGAAAATCTAACTAGCTGCATTGAAACTGTTGATGCAACACAATACTTTAAAACACAGTTTGAGATTTATGATATATATTTTTTTTAGATTCGAACAAAAACACAAATGATCATTTTCAATATTTTTTGTATCAGTTCCATTTAACTCCAAGAAATGTATGGAAACCTGTTATTATATATAACAGGCCAGATCTGGTCAAAATTATGCCGAAACAGTGTTTTGTTTTATGTGAAGGGGGTTCTTAGTTTTATCAAAAATGTTGTCAAAATGTTTTAATGTAACATTTCAATGAACCCAATGTGCAACATATGCTCTTGTGAGCTGAATGTTTCAACATCGTTGATGTTCCACATCCCATCAGGGCTGCAGTGATAACAGTTTTATCCTCTTCAACTGAATGTCTTTTTGATACAGGAAATATGCGTGAAATTTAATGTATGTGTATGATAGCTCTCAGATCTATACTCAACTCTTATTTCTCCTTTAGTTAAAGCTATGTAAAGATATTTGCAGTTTTATTTATTATTGCCAATGTCTGCAGATATTTGCATAATTAACTCATGCATCCATTAGTGAGCTTGTATGTATGATCTTTCTCAAATCTCAGGGTCATGGATAATGTATTGGTGGTAGATTGCCACCAACAATGACTTATTGAAACATTAAATTGAATTTAATGTTTGAAACATTAAATTCAATTTAATGTTTCAATTAAAATGTTAAAATGTAATGTTTCATTTGTTATCTTTCTGTGTAAAAGATAAATGAAAATGTACCATATATGTAATTTGTTTAATACATTTTCTGTGTAAGTGTTTCTCTTTCAACATTGCATGTAAATAGAAAATTGTTTCTGCACATTGTGTATTTAATTTATTTTAATTTTAAATTAGAACTTCAAAAGACAAATCGAATCAATGGTTGTTTAATCGATGCTCTCGTTCCGTTTTTATAATTGCACATTGGGAATTTGTAAATCTAATGTTTAACATCTCATCCACACAATTTCATACGGGCTTGTCTGCCTGTTAATGGAAATGAGCTTGTGTGTAGTCATACCTACAAAATTACAATAATCTTTAATTACTAGGAGGGTAGAGCTCCCAATTTGCTATTAACAAGGTCATATCCTGTCTGGCGAAAAACAGGAAACAAGGGCCGTGCTCGCAAAAAATAAAAAATAAAAAAAAGATCAGCATCTCTCACTTCTGCAGATCACCAGTGTCACAAACTCTTAGTGAAGCCAGACTCCTTTCTTTTTCTGCCACTTATGAGAATAACCATGCTTGAGTACATATAGCTGGCCAACTTGAGATCCATCTAGCAGCCATGCTGTTCTGCTGCTCTGTGACAGATAAATCTGAGTTCTGGTTTTGTGCTTCTGTGTTTGCATTCAGCGCCCACGGCAACTGTCAGTCACTGCTGTCGTTTCTGAATGAGCTTCACTGGGAGATGAGGGCCCATTTGATTTGATCGCATAGGGGAAGCATAAGGCCCGTATCGCTACTTCTCTCACATACACACGCACGCTCACCAGCACACACACGCATACACACGCACGCACACAGAGATGGAAGAGAAAGTTGCTATTCCTGCAAAACATCAGATCCTCTCAAATACACATACACTGACGGCATGCATAAACACCAACCACAATACAGACACTGACGCATATGCACCCATGTGAATGAACTTGGGCTGTTTAGAGGATCTATTGGATTATACAAATGCTATGGTGCCTTTAAATGTGCAGCCTCTGTTTGCAGCTTTGTGAAGAGAAATTGACTTTGATGAAGACATAAGTGATGACCAACAAGGAGTCAAACATAGGAGAAATATCAATAATACAACAATAAAAACAAGAAAGATACAATGAAGCAAACAAGACTTGTCTGGTCAGAAACCAGGTGAATATTCTTCAAGTGCAGACAGAGCGGGCTTGCTTGGCCGCAAGCCCGCTTGCGGCCAAGCAAGCGGGCACCGTTAACCCTGTGAGCTAGTAATTGGCACTTAGCATTAAACGGCCCCTCTGCTTCTGGGATAAGAGGAAAACAGGAGCTGTAAGATCCGAGAGGCTAACAACAGAAAATCAGCTACCAAGATTTACTGCATATCGCTATAACTCAGATAATCTACTAGAGTTCAGGGGCAATATAATGGGATATTAACTCTCAGGAACTCTTTATGGGAGTATTTTACTTATACAATATGAGAATAGATTTAACAAATCAGTCACATGTCTTAGATTTTATATGAAAAACATGTTTGAAATTGTGAAAAATTCCCTGTATTTTGAGTTCCTCAAAGCACAGTAACAGCAAATAAGAGTCAGGTGGTAGCAAGAGAAGAACCACCCCTGACAGGGGTTAATGTTAACCATTGTCTTGATTTTATGTATCTGACTTGAACTGTATTGAACAACTTATGAACACTTTCCCCTTCTTTTACTTCAATTAGCAGGCAAATATCAGATCATTTATTTTATAAATTTAAATCAGGTACTCTCCAGTATGCACTTTGCTCTCCATTAAGAAGTCAGGGAATAATTTAATTTTTTCTTCAATTGTCTAATGGAAGACTTCGCGATGACTTCGTTTTCTAGTAAATTCTACTTAAAATGCCTCACCATTTCCAGTACCTGTGCATAAACACATCTAATATTAAAAATCGACCTCCTCTGCCTCCTCTCTCAGATCTTACTGCCATCTCCAAAAATACAACGCTCGGTCAGAAACAACCAATCAGAGTCAGGAGGAGGGTCTTAGAACTGACAATCATGCTTTGCTCACAGCCTCCCACTTGGACTCTGCTGAGCTGCGGCTCCTTCCCCACTACAGAATCCTGTCATGCATGCTAAGCCTAGTTAGCATATGCACATATGATGGTTAATAAACAGTTTTCCTGACACAGTAAATTGCTCCTCTGCTTTTAGCACACTTGCAGGAAACCGACAATTATGGCATATTCTCTCATTATTACTACATTACACAGAATTAATTGTCTTGTTGTAATTATTTGTTTGATTTAAGACAGAGAAAGATAAGGGGTTTGTGGGTCTCTTAGTGTATGTACACATCTGAGGCTGAAAAAGTAGTCGATGCATTTGTTACTTCATGGCTGGACTATTGTAATTCTTCACTATCTGGAATTCCACAATAATGCTGTGAAAAACCTTATTCTCATCTCCAGGCACTCGAGGTGACGTGTTGTGAAATATAAATAAACTACATTGAATTGACTGCAAGAGACAAGCTCCTGCTGCTCATATTTGCAACCAAATTACAACTTTCCGCTTTTATAAAAATGGAAAAACAACCTGGATGTAGGCAAACCATTGCATGCAGGCGAGAACAGTTATCAATTTATCCCTTGAAAAAAAATATTTTCATATCATTCTTTGACATGGAAAACTCCTTACGTAATTGATTTTATGCAGTATGAAGTTAAACACTCATAGCAAAGCAAATTACTAAGTTATACTATTTATTAGTAGAATAAGTATTTCTCTGAAAGACCCCATCTGCATATTAAAGATCACAGATCATTACCATGTGTGCCGCATTAAAACTGTGCCCAGCTTCAATTAAGGTAGGATTGCCAATGCATGACCAGTTTTATCCTCATTTTGAAAGTGGTGCACATAAGCTGAGCACAGATTATTTTGCTTTGAATCTAAAGTGTAACCACATTTGTTTCTCTTTTTTTGCCTCTAGAGCTGCCTTTTCACAGATTTCATATTTCTAGGTTTTAGAATCCCACGCTCTATTTACGACCAGTGGCGACTTTCTTGACGGCAATTAACTTAAAACTTCTCTCCCCTTGCAGTCTTGGAGCAGGCACATCATTGATTCCCATTAATTGCAGGTGCTGCTGCAAGCAAAGTCTGCATAAATTTCGCACTCCACTTGAAGACACATGCGCGCACACGCATGCATGTCCATGTCAAAATATGTCCGCTTGACAGACAGCGATGACTGAAATAGGATTTTAAAAAGATGAAGAGCTTTGTGCAAAAACTCATTAAAAGTAGTTAACAACTGACATTGCTTTATTAAACATGTGCATACAGTATGCATGCAGGCACACGCATCCATGCACGCACACACACAGACGCACGCATTCAGCACTACTCTTGGGACTTAATTATTGCCACATATGAGCCAGAAGGAAACTACTTTATTATATTAACATAGTTTCATTTTCCTTTTAATATTCAAGGAAATCCTATTAAACCGAGAGACTTTACTGAAAACCGAAATGAGATTTTGATTAAATAAAAATATCTTTGTCCCTCTCCTGTCAAAAAAAAAAAAGAGAAAAACTGAGATGTCTGTGTGTGTGCCATAATTCATCCAATAGGTGTAGCCCTTGAAGAAAGCACATAGCATGTTTCACCGTGTCCTCACACTGACCTCTGGACCATCTGTGGCACCTTTTCTTCTGTAAGTTTTTCACTCCATTTTGATTTTCATTTCATGTCATAAATTATATCTTTCTCTTGTGGCAACGAGGAAGAGTGCCTTTGATTTTTGTCGGTAGCGTTTGCCTCATTACTTTCATATGCAAGACTTGCATTACTTTTTGAAAGTGCTTCCGCCAACACAGAGATTGCTACTTCAAACTGCACCACTGTGGACTCTGACACAAATCTATAGCAATATCTTTTATCCTGATACAATAAAAAGCAGAGCTTGAGATCAAATGATTTCCTTTAAACTCCTTCTTCTGTAAGGCTGAGCTACTTCGAACAGAGATTTGTTTTATTCCTTAAAGAACACATAATGACATCTCCTCCATTTTGATAAATACCCGACATTCATACTTTATATAGTTTCATTCAACATCATATTTTTAAGCCATGGGAAACAGCTCTGCTGTCAAGAGCTTAAAACCCCACAGGAAACAATGTCTTATACATTATTTATGATGTTAATTGTTCACAACATGACATCTCTTTTATAGGAGGAATGTTAGTCACATCACATTGCCTTGTAGTGACAGTGAGCCGTTGAGCTGGCTCTTGTTTCTACTTTTATGTTACTTACATGTTTGTTCAATGGTATTTATCATTTTTACTACGCACAAAGTTATTTTATGTTTATAAGTTTACATTTAGCATGCACACTTTTTGCTTTCATTTACTCTATTTTGTGCTCATACTGAGAGCTGCCTATTGACTTTTATCTTTTTTAAATCGAATTGGTAAATGGGCAAATAAATATGTCCCTTAGGATTTTAGTGTTTTTCCAACAGAAAAAACATGCAGCTTCACATGACTTCTGACATAAATGTTTTATGATGCGCCAAATCATATGTGGGATTTGAAAGTTATATCTTAAAGGAACTGTGGGCTAAAACTAAATTCTCCTTTACAAACCTTTAAATGTAGGTTTTAGCTCACTGATAAATTTTCTCCCCAGGAAATTTTGCAGTTTGAGGTTGAAACCATCTCACACAATCAATATCATCAATGTAGCCTTAGGGAACCATTATATTCTCCCCCTCTTAGGACCACACACACATCAGACAGACAGAATTAGCAGCAAACTAGTGAATACATAAAGCTGAATAATCGGCAGCTCTTTGCAGTCGAGGTTTGCAGTGGCCATCGTCAAAACAAGGTGCATACAGGACTCCTCTGGATGTAATTAAAGATAGAAAGCATTTAAAAAAAAAAAAAAAAAAAAAGCTCTAGCACTTAATGCAACAATAATTAATAACTTTAATGTGGACTTAAAATGTAGACACTGTATTTATTTATGCAAGATTTAGAAATATTACAGTAAGACATACAAAGTCTAAAGTCACCATAATAATTTTGTTATTCCATTAGTTTAGTTCTTGACTCAACTTGTGTGTTTATGTAATGTCAGCCCCAAACCAGTTACCTTAGCTTCCCTCTTGTTCCCTGCATCAGTCAAAGTATCAGCCTGTTATTCTGACTTACCTATTTCTTCATTTGTTTTTAATCCCATCACAACCTGAAGTTTGTAAGTTCTGTGTTTTGATAAGCTTGTGAAAGAACTCAGTGCATTTGTTTTGATACTTATGCATAGTTTATCAATTAATGGGTACAAAAATAATTCCTACAACTAGGTCCCTCCACAGCAATTGGACAAACATCAGAGTAAGAAAAAAAAAAAAAAACATGCAGTGTTTTAGTCTAGTGGTTTGCTTTGACTCTGAAATCAGTTGTGAAAATGTTGCAGAAAATTACTATATTTGATTTTCAGTCTCAAAATATATGTAAGATATATAAATTGTCAATGTTTGTGAATCCTGCTGGTCATTTTATACAATAGTTTGATGAGTAAATAGGTTGCAGGTGTGCGAATAGGACAGCAGGTACTCAGAGTATCAGAAACCCTTAGAGGGAGGAAGAGGACAGTGCCCAGCAGGGTCAAGCTGACACACCCAAATTGGATTTCATTGTCACAGTTTTGTGACCAAAATCTTGTCATTTTGTTCTCAGCCTTATGTCGGTCACCCATTCTTTTCACAACTCCCTGGATGATCTTTTAGACTCCCCCTACATCCAAACTTCATGTGTGATTGGTCAGAATTTTGTTGGTGTGTTTGTTTATACATAAAACAGCCCCATGTACTCAACTTCCAGGAGCTGGTTTTTCTACCAGAGAGCAGGATGGGCAGTTTTAAAGAACAATTGTCCAAGGCCGTGAAGAAGGACGCACTGTTGGACCAAAAGACTGGACTCCCCTGGTCTGATGCAGTGGGTGAACATCTCACTGATGCCTTTTGTTCAATTTTTGGCTTCAAATAAAATGAGATGTTGCATCTTGTCAATCATTATTTATTCCTCCTCTGAACTTCTGAGCTGATAATAGTCAATCTTTTCTGCCATGAGCACTGTGTTTACTGTACTGTCGTAAACCAGACCCATGGCAAAACACCATGACGGACATTGCAGTGGGAAGGATTTCAGAGGAGCTTTGCTTGGTTTGTCTTATAGACTTTGAAGGGTGGTTGAGTAAACTAATGTCCCTCAACCACATGTCGATTGTTCCACCTCATCGCAACCATGCTGGGCCCTTGAGAAAGAGAAAACAATACAGAAAAACAACAAACTCTCCAGAACAACAAATATATTTTTTATTACGAGTACATTGAGTTGCTTACCTTTACCTGTTAAAAGCTAAGAGACTTTGCAGCACTTTTTATGTCATATGGCCACATACAAGTTTCAAAGTTCAACCAGGCTTTGCTGCTGGGTTCTGTCTTACATACAAAGTAAATAGAGCGGATAGCACATGAAACATAAGCACGAGTGACTTTCTTCCATTTAGAAATAAAAAATAAGTGACATGAAGGGTAAAGTTTGTGCATGCAGGTCTCTTGCACTGCTTTTTGGAGAGCTGGCAGATATATATTTTAGCTACAACACAAATACAAGTGTGCTGCTACAGCTTTAAACAAGGCCTTATTCGTAGGTTAGTTATTTATGATACTGTATCGACCTCTCGAGCAACAAATGACTTTTCAAAGTCAAACAAGTTGAGGGGCATCGTATATAATTGGAAGCTAAAAACCAGAGTGGTGGGTTTAAATGTGAGTTTGATATCTTTGGATGTGTGATGGGTTTCTTCTCACCTTAAGGATCTGTCCACTAGAGGAGTGAAAAGCTAAGGTGAAAAATGTGATATAATCCGTGCTGTGATTGGTTCTCTGTGTGATATCTTGTTTTCTAGCTCCAGAGGCTCAATCAATACAACTGAGGGTGAACAAAGCTCACTCTTACCATCTCTCACTCACAGAAACACAGGCACATAAACTTTATTCCAGTGAGGAAGAAATGCTGGAACTACTAAGAAAAGCTTTAACATCTGGTCAAAGCTTAAGCAGGTATGATAGCTGATACTATATCAACAATCTATTTAATAAAATTCTGATTAATTGAGATTCACCTGCATGTTGCCTGGAAGTCAATTGAAGCTGGCAGATTAAGGAGAGTAAAACAGATCTGTGTTATTAGGACTGTCACCAAAATGAGAAATGATGTCCAACTGTCATGGAGACAAATTAAGCCCCTCATTAAACAAATTGTTGAACAAGCATGATCTGTTACCCAGGACTACGTGAACTAGTTAATGAAGCATTTAGTATGTTGGAGGTACAGCATGTGAGCCTATCTATAGCCACAATGGGAAGCAGTGCAGCTCAGGTTAAACAAATTTAGAGGCTATAAGGCCAACAGATGGCCAACAGATGGCTCATACCTGCATTACAGATAAGGGGCACCTGGGAAGGGTGTTGTTGTCTCATTGGTGATTTTCTTTCTTTGTATTATTAAGGCTTTCTGCTGATGGTAAACCATCTTGTGGTCCAGGAAAAATTCTGTCATAGCATAAAGACACCATGGAGGGAGCAAGGAAACAGCTTCACTGCAGAAACGATAAATAGACATTAACAGTGACGACCCAATTACCTGCAGCTGTGACTGTGTCGCTATGCCAGCCAGAGCAGCGTGCCAATCCAGGCAGATATACCCCACCACGCTATCGCATCTACATCTCCCCAGGCTGCATCCCCCCGGTGGGTTTGAAACAGAGTGTGCTGCAGTAATTTCGTCAAAGTTCAAATGAAATCTAATATTTATCATGACATCGCAAATAAGCTTGATAAACCTTTCGAAAACAAATTAAGAGTTGTCTGTTGCTTTAAGCTCCAGCTTTAGGACAATCTGCCATGTTTGGTTCTGATTGTTCAAAAAACTGACAGAAGCCTATAATTGGGACTCAGCCAAAAAGGGGGTTTACCAAGTAATTAATTTATTACCTAATGTGGATTTTAAGAAACAGCAATGCAGGTTAAAATGCCATGGAATGAGAAAGCATGACTGTTTTTTCCTAATTTAGTTCCATAAATTCATTTAGGTTTAATTCACAATAATATGAAGAAATTATATCAAAGTAACAACTTTTTCTTCCTGAGCAGTGTCGGAGGGATACAGCCTAGTGATGCTTGCGAGGACAGAGTCTCAACAGTAAGCTTGTGTTTTGTTCCCAATAGATACCGCCTTAATTAGGCAATTTAGAACTAACGAAGACTGCTACAGCCTCATATTTTTGCCATGTTTTTATGTTTAGGTTTATGGCAGCAATACAGTTTAAATTATATTTTTATTTCCCATGTATTAGCATCGTTCCAAGGCACAACAGGCTGTTGTTTGTGGGAGGAAAACAGCACAGCTGTGTAATCACATTTTCTTAGCATGAAATAGAAGTCAGCGATTACTTTAAGAGATGTTTCCTTTAAAAATGTATTTATAAGCCTATAAAGATGGCTCTACAGAGATTTGGACTTTTGTGTGTTTAAGCTAAAGCTTGTTTGATTCAAAGGTTATGAACCAATCAGTGAGTCTCATAATAACTCCTTTGAGAAATCTGATACAAATGAAAGGTTCCTAGAATTTATTTAGTCAAAGCTGAGATTATCTGTCTGTCCATACCAACATATCTATGGAGGGGACCAAGTGCCAATCTCCATTGGGTGAGAGGCCAGGTTCACCCTGAAAAGGTCATCAATCCATCACCAGGACACACAGGACAAACAACCCTGTACACACACTCACACATAAGGACAATTTGGAGAAACCAATTAACTGAACAGTCATGTTTTTGGACTGCTGAAGGAAGCTAGAGAACCCACACATGCATGTGGAGAGCATGCAGACTCCATGCAGAAATACCCCTGGCCAGGATTTGAACCCAGGACCTAAAAAATTCTCATTTTCAAATATTTGATAGGATTAAATTAGTGTCCAAAAGTATGTCTATGACCAAACCAATAAAATATTCCCTGCTGACTTGCTGATTTTGTACATACAAAAATGCCAAACCATAAAAAAATTAAAACAAAGGAATAAACTTTTATTTTTTCTTTTAAATGTATGTTTATTTCCAATTCAGTTTAGAATTACATATAGAACTTGAACCTAAGTTTGAAGTGCTTATGGATGAGTTCTTTAAGAAAGCAATTATCTTTGTTCCAGTAATTCCTGACATGACATTGCCTGTACGGTAGATGACCAGGGTAGAAGGATGTTATTACATTAAGCATAAATACATGAGTGGACATTTATTTGATCGTCATACTTATTATTCCATAAATCAAAGATCACCATATGTGATGGCAACAATGTTTATTACAGACAGGGTATCCTGGAGTCTCACAATAACAAAACTCAAACATCCGCTAAATTACTTTAATTACCTCTCCAGCAAACAATCCCTTCTACAATCTGAAAGCTTGTTGGAAACACAGAAACAATGTTTACAATAATATCAGTTAATTATTTTTCTGTTAAGGTTTTCCTTTTTTTTTCAAAATCTGTCCTTGCCACTACAGATTGCAAGATAGAAATACTATAAAAGCAAAAGCGCTATAATATATCATAGTGGGAACAAAATATAGTTTTTAAAATTACATCTCTGAAATGATAAATTCTCATTCTTTGTTATGTCAATCTGTTAAGATTGTTTTTATCCTTTCAACAGTGGAAGAATATACATTTATTTGCATACATTCATTTCTCTGGGTATTTGTGGGATATTAAATGTTAAAAAGTCCTAGGTAGGAATGGTGAGAAGCTGCTGAAAGAATAGTTACTTGTTTCTTTATTTTATTTTTGAACAACTTAAACAAAAAAACAAAGTTAGTTTTCTGTGTTTATCCAGATATGCAGAAAGGCAATAGTTGTAGATGGTGAATTCAGAATATGTTGGTTACCAACAAAAACATTAAGTAAAAAAAGAACAGAGAATCTCTGTTTTGGCTCTTTTCTTTAGTATAATTACTACCTCAATAAGGAAGTAGAGCTTTCTGAAGCTGGGCAGTACTCCACTACTTACATCACTTCAGTTGTAACTTTACAATCTGTTCAACATGAAGGAAAAAGGAGATTGAAAGCTTTTATTTTTAGTCATGTCCTAAATTTGAATTAAAGTCATGATAAGAAACTAGTGGCCTAAAACAGTAATACAGAAGCCAATGTGCGAGAAAACCTAAAGTGATCTGTTAAAGAGAAGCTGCATAATTAATCAATTAATTATCTTAATTTAAATCCTTTTGCTAACACAGCAACTCTGTTTAGAAGCCATTTCATCTACAGTTTATCACAAATTCCTCCCCCCTTCCACTAGAAATGAGATAAGACTTAAACTCAGATAAAAGTTGTGAAAACAAACTGGCACGGAAGTGAATTTCAGATACAGCAATTTAAATATGATTTATCTCTTGAGTGTGAGGAAATAAAACAGATGGTTGATCAGATGATGTGGCCTTGCTATGGGATTAGTTTACCCACAGAAATGGTGGTAAAAGTGGCCTATTTACTGAACAAAACTGAGCAAAATATAAAGACGTAGAGAATGTCTAAAACAGATTATTAAAAAGGTCATCTGAAAACAACAAATATAAGCTTCACATAACAAATCTGCAAATAGGAACAATAAAGAGAGTTAATAAGACTTCTGGAAAAAATGCTTACTGTGAGGTGATACATACCGTGCAATTGGTTTAAAAAGTTTTTAAGGCTTTCAAACATAAAATTCTAACAACTATTGAGCATGGTGATGGTAGTATCATGTTGAGGGTTCCATTTTAGCTGTCTTTAGGTAGTGGTGAATTATAGGGTAGGCAGGAAAATGGAAAAAGAGGTTTAAGAAGTAATGAAATATCCAAGTGATAACACTTGTCAACAAGAAGATCCCCAATAAACAGACTGGATTGAAGGAAATTTTAATGGGCTAGCAGGAGCTTCCATGAGGTATGGTTAATTATTGAAGCAAAAACAGGTATGTGGTTACAACGAGCTGTAGCTTTGAGTGGAGCGCGAATCTTGGAGCCACTAAGTAAAATGATGAAACACAATCCGTTTCTGGGAAACACTAAGATAAAGGGAAACAATAGCTAAAAACATATCTTGACAACAAGTGTCACTAAAATTTTAAATCTTTGTGACAAAATAACCAAATATCAAAAAAGGGGAAAAGAAGGTGAATAAAATACAACCTCATTCATCTGTTGAACCTACTATGCTAAACTATAAATACCATGGGAATGTCCAGTCAACATACTATTCAGAAAGGAGATGCACTTATGAGCCAAAGATTAATCTGCTTTGGTCTGAAATGGTCAGAGTACTGTTAAGGCAGCAATTGTGCAACTTTATTTCTATTTTAATACACAAGCTTCTTCTGTTGCTCAGGTGCAAGTCAGCGGGAGAAAACTGATAACATGTCAAAGCAATCCAAACTTTTAAATCTTTCCGATGTTCAGCATTTCATCTGTAAAATTTAGGCATATTTTACTATGCTTACTTCCGAGGCAAACTGTTTCTTTTAGACCGTCTTCAGTATTAAATATGTCTCTCAGATCTCTTTTGGATAGCAGAAATAGCCTTGTCAGAGATTTTCAAATATAGCAAGCATGCAAGGATCTGCTGTGAAGGTGCTCATCAAATTTGACTGAATATGCCATTGGTCTGCCTTTTAACTCTCCCACACTGTGGCAGCTACACTCAGACTCAGCCTACCTGTGGGAGGCATTGATCTCACAACAAGAGGTCGAGAAAGACAGAACAAATCAGAGTCTGTGCATCTGTGTTTGTACAAATGGTAGAAAGAAAAGCTGCAAAAAGGTAGGGAAGACAGGTAAATCTCCTCAAAGTAGTAACTCGAACGAGATGAAACAACAACAAAAGACACAAAGAACCCTGCATACTAGAAAACAGTCGAACGGAGAAGAAACAAATAAAGTCAGAGGAATATTACAATAATAACGAGAGTATTCACACGTAGCACATCCTTTCATCACCCCCACCTTGGATTTCAGTGTTAGAAAAGAATATTTTGATCCCTGTCAGATGTGCAAACAGCTTACACATTTGGTTGTTTCCAAGGCACGCAAAATGAAGGTGTTAAAAGCAAACAGCACAAATTATTTAGATATTATTTAGATCACAGGTAAAGCCGTCCAACATAGGCTGTTAAAGAGATCAGCTCATCCTTAAATCAAAAATTGCCTGAGGATCCCTAAGTCAAACTCAGTGAACCTTATAAAATTACAAAGATGGCACCCTTACAAAGAAAACACTGCCTTTTTCCAAGACAGCC
The DNA here is from genome assembly GCA_903066825.1 of Alfaro cultratus. NCBI lineage: Eukaryota > Metazoa > Chordata > Actinopteri > Cyprinodontiformes > Poeciliidae > Alfaro > Alfaro cultratus. Next base: position 22,910 of record CAEFZX010025022.1, on the reverse strand, counting down.
TATGCATTATGTAACTGAGTGCAGCCAACCCACCCACTACATGCAGCAAAATGTGCATTTCATGATCTGGAACAGCAGCAATACTTAGAAAAAACATCAACATAAACATTATAATTTATTTATCATATGTTCGTAAATTTAAGAAAAGTAAAATCACAGCAGATATGTTTTTAGTGACCAGTTATGAGAACAGAAAGAAGATTTTTCTCCAAAAAAGGTCTAAAATTTTGCTCTTCTTATAGTTTGAATTCACTAAGTAGTAAAGGAAAGGGAATGCCAGACATCTCCACTTACGGTTAACTTTAGACCTTTAGAGAGAAGTATTGGCAGAGCAAGGTTCTTGTCACGGTGTTTGTGCTTATCTTTCACCTCGAGGCAAAAGGGGAATGTTGTTCCACAAACCACCGACTGTAGAGCCGACAAGCTCCTTTTCCAAAGCAGAAGGTAAACGGCTACATTTCACTTCCCCCAAAAATCTGACAGTGCCTTTCAAAAGTGTTATTGACTTATGAATTTTACCACACTTTGTCACGTTACAACCAGAAACTGCAATATATTTTATTGGGATCTTTTTGTAGTCTACCTCAAAGTAATTTAACTGTGAAGCAGAAATAACATGTTTTTTTGTTTGTTTGTTTTTTTCCTTGAAATGAACATCTGAAATGCATGGCTTGCATTTGTGTTCAGATTTATGTTAATACTTTGTAGAAACCAGTTCTATCCAAAAAAAAAAAAAAAGTTTAATGTGTTTAGGTATGTTTCTGTTCCCTTTGTCCCATCATCTTTTTAAAATAAATCAAGAATCTCTGAGTGTCTTTTAAAGACATTCCTCAGACTTTTTATTAGATTTAAGTCTGGACTGTAACTGGTCCCTTCTAATAGATTGCTGTTTCTCTTTATCTCTCTCCATCTTCCCATCAACTCTGACCAATCAGAGTTAAAGAAATGGATCCTACACCTTGATGCTGTAGACAACATTTTTCAGGGAGAGCAACATGTGTTCAGGTTAATGTTAAGAGTCCGAAGATAACTAGTTACATTGGCTTTAAATTAGGGGTAGGAATATCAGATTATACTTAACAGACCTTTCTTTGTATAAAGAAAAAAAAAAAAAAACATTTGTCCTTTTCCTCCACCTTCATAATTGTGCATTGATTTGTGTAATAACTCCAACAGAATATGTAGAAGTTTGTGATAACATGAAGGAAAAAAAAGTGTTTACAAGCCAGTGATTTTCCAGTAAATGAGTCAAAACATAGTGCTTCAAAGAAAGAAACAACATAAATGATACTCCCTGATCCTAAAATCTGCATGGTGTATTCTTTGTTTTTCATGATATTGAGCGATCAGATGTAAGACCCAGCATGCCACAGAGCGTGTGTTTCTTTTAAAATCTGCATGAGCCTGTCTCTCTTATTCAGGAAATTGAAATAATCTAACTTTCTTAAAAGAAGGCATTGACATCAGACATGACTATCAGTAAATGTTGAGGAACTATTTTCTCCCTACGACTGAACAGTGATACGACTTCCAGTGCCCAATAACACCAAATTTCAACAAACAGAATCTTTTCAACTCAAATCATAAGCTCAGGCTCTTAGTGTGTGTCTCCAAAAGTGTTATTGGAGGTTTAAATCATTTTCAATAGAAAAAGATTTTTTCAGACACATTTGAAACGCCCCATCAAAAAACATAACAGTGTGATATGGAGTCTCAGAAAGCTCAATGTTCAATTAATACCATTCACTAGTAGAGATAATCAAGAAACAAAGCAGCAATTTCCACAGTTATGTGGATGAAACAACTTTATATTGCCATGCCTCCTTATACCAATTACTGATGGCAGTTTAAATAATTTCAAGATATTAAACATTGATAACCAATATCTTTTTCAGCTCATTCAGGGCAAATATATTTTCTTAACATCCAAAGAGATTTAGTGGAAAACTACAAACTCAGTTTCTTTTCTCTCAGTAAATGTTACCTGAAAAGCACTGTCCGAGTTCAACCATTTCTCTCTTGTCCCAATGCGCAAAGTTTTATGTTCTTTTAATGGCTTGCCGAATATATTGCTGAAACATTCTGCTTTTTAGTCCTTCTAAAAAGTAAGCAACCCATCTACAGCGACTCTAAAATTCAGCTGCACATACAATGACAAAAACCTAAATCAGAAGTCTCTAACCGAATCTTTTCGGTACTGATGTACATGTTTCTCAGCTTCTTTTACTGTATGAGTCATCCACGTCCCTCATGGAAACTTGAAAGTATTTACTGATTATACCCATAAGATGAGCAAAAACCAAAAGTGAGTCATTATTTTCACATGATTTCATACAGCCCTCATCTGTGGAGTTGCATGTATTGAGAGCTGAGGGAAGTGGAGACCATTTGTGTTCTTTATAAGCAAACTTAAGACTATTTGTTTGGCTCAACATTTAACTTCAACAATTGTCCAGAATTTCATTTTTACTAATTTGTTTATTCTTGTTTACTTTCTCTTTGTATTGTATAAACATTTTTAGAATTTCATATGTTCTACTTCTCATAACTATTGTATCTGTTTTGTTTCATCCAGAGGTGGATAGAGTACCCACCAGTCAAGGAAGAGCAGCACTAGTTCAACATGTTTACTCAAGTAAAAAGCAGAATAAAAATACTCCTGAAAGTAAATTTTTCCAGAAAGTTACTCAAATAAATCCAACTAGTTCCTACCCAGCCCTGCTCCCATCATCATTATTAATCTAGTCTTTCAAACCAACATCGCTTTTATTCATGACACGTTTTCCACATTCTGTTTGTTCTATTAGTTTATTTCCACGTCTTCATTTAATTTTGTTTTCTTCATTTACTTCAGCTTTGAAAGCACCAAGTGACGCCCTATTTTATCCTTTGAAAGCTTTGCTCAGAAAGGCCTCAAGTGCATGAGCATGGAGAGTTTGACGATCCCATTAGCAGATCGGTGTATAACTATGACAAAGCAAAGCAAATATATGCAGAAGGTGAGAGCTGAAGAGCCGTGATTGGTTGAGAACAGGAAAGAAGAAAAAAATCAGTGTCATACTTGGGAAATGAAGGGAAGCAGAGGCTTCCCCTGTCACCATCTGTAGTCTTGTGGAGAGCATAAATCCTCCTATCTGTGTCATGCATACAGTACTGCTGTTGCCGCTGCATCGGAGATCATCTGTGCTCACCCACACAAACACAGACATATACACACTCGCAGACGGACGCAACACACTTAATGTCTTCCACCCCTCTTAGCCCCATCTGTCTGCGTCTGTTCTTCTGCTCTTCCCTCTGATGCCCAAATAAACACTGTTTTCACTTTGGCAGATGCAAACAAACATGGTATCACACACCAGCAACTAAGAGCAGGGGCACAAGCACTAATATACACACATTTTTTTATTTTTTTTATTCCACACCCTTTTTTCCTTTTTTTTTTTTTCAAACTTGTCTCATCCATATTTTAATATCTTTTGAGCTTTCCAGAATCACAATACATATCTCTCCTGGATTGCCACAATTTCTTCTCACATCTTCCTGTCCTGCAATGCGTTTTATTTTTTTATTTTTATTAGTAGTAGTTTAGAAGTGTCGAGAATGGTGTAAGTGCTCCTTTCACTTTGTTTTCTCATTTATCTATTTTTTTTTACTGAAGACCTTTTTATATCTGCTGTTTGTTTTGACTACTCCATTTACTTATGCATTTATGTCATTACTATAATCATTATCATCCCTCTATCTTTACGCTCTACCTCTCAAAACATATCTCTAAACTCTTAATTTTTTAGCAACCTGCCTCTCCCTTCCTTCCTTCTTTGCCTTTAAATCGTACTCTTTTTTTTTTTTCTTCTCATCATTTTCGTTGTATTTAGATTCTCTGAATCTCTTCCTTTCGCTCCCCTTTTCCTCTGCTCTCCCTTTGGAACGGCAGATCAGAGAGATTTACATTCAGCACCATGGACAGATCCTCTCCCCCCCTCCAGACTGGAAAAATAAAGAGTTGCAGTGCCACCTGTTGGCTGACATCAGAAGAACGCAACTCAGAGGATGCTTGTGCTGGTGAATTATTGTTTTGCTCATAAAACTGGACAGATAACGACCACATGCTCATACATATGTGAACAAGGCTCGTCTGCGAGACCGGAGGACCCATCTTAAGCCGGGGCTGCACAAAAAGTAGGGTTTTAAAAGAGCAAACCCTTGACTCTGAAAACTACATAAAAGGAGATTCAGCTGGGAGATCTATGTGAGAGGTTAAGCTAGCAGGCTTTAAGGTAATGGCAACCATATATTACCCCTGTAGTTTCATCCCGCTATGTGTCGGGGCTCATAGATGCAGTGCAACTGCGAGGAGCTTGAGCCAGAATGGGAATCTCAAGTCTCATTCCCGTTCATAGCAGCCAAGGGGGGAAACAATAGCATCTGCTGTCCTTGGAGACAGGGAATTTAATCACAAGCACAGCCAAGGTAAGATATGAATGTAAAGTAGTGTGGTGATGGGTTTTCTCTGTGTGTGTCGGTCTGGATATGTGTGTGAGACAATGAGTCTATTTAAAGGAATAGACATGTTGTTTTGGTAGTGAAAGTAATAAAATGTCAACAAAGGAGGTGGATGACACTGGATGCGAGTATGAAAATATGGGAGAAATGTAAATACATAATGTGAGTGTGTGTGTATGTGTGTGTGTATGTCCAGATGTCCACAGATGTGATTCTTATCAAGCAGAGCACACTGAAAACCCTCTCTATTTGTCTCAACAAATGCGCACAGTGGTACTGATCCACTGTAGGGATCATCAGTGATCCATATCAGTGCTCAAACTGGGCAGCACTGGTGTGTGTCTTTCTCTCAGTGTACCATCCTATTGGGAAGGCAGCCTTGTGTACGCACATGGCTTGCACGCATGACTGAATTATTTTTTTGTGTCCACAGAAGATTCTAGAGAGGAAAGAAGTGGTAGAAGATCAGACGAAGTGGAGATAAAAACATAATAGTAACAATGGAAATGAGGGGTGTGACACAGGCAAGAAAGAAGATTTTATTTATTTTTTATTCCTTCTCCCTCTCTTTACCTACATCACTTTTTTTATCCACCCACACAGGAGTAAGTACAGTGATCACAGAAAAGCAGATCTGAAAGCTCAGCTAGTCAGAAAACAGTGACCAGATATAGAAACATAAGATAAAATCAAAGTCAGTTCTGGGTAAGCGCTGTTCAGTTTTCTTTTCTTCTGCACTGTAGGTGAGCACTTTTTAATGAGAGCATGTTAACAACTAAATTGCACAGAAACTGCAAGAACAAACCCCACAAGCAGTGTCTTTCAAAATGAGCCACAAAGAGCAGTTAAAAAGTATTTGTTCCATCACAGTTCTTTGACTTCCATGTTAAATGTTTCAGATAACCAAACAAATTGTAATAGCAATAATCACCTGAGTAAATGCAAAACACTGATTTTACTAAAAGGGATGAAAGTCATCCAAAGCAACTTGGATGACTTTCAAGTTGCTTTGAAAGTCAAATTGAAAGTCGACTTTCAAGCTGACTTGAAAAGTCTTGATAAAAGACTATTTTTTCATGTCTTGAAAAAAAACCATTTCTACTCCATACCTGATAACTGATTTTGCCCACCTTGGCATTAACAATTACCATCACAAATTTTTGATAACTGGCAATTAGGCTTCTTTTATCACAGTGGACAAATTATCCTATTTTCTTCTTGTTTCAAAAATAATTTATTTTTTGGCATCGTTGAAGTGTTTTGGAGCATGAATGTCCTGTTTAAGACCATGTCATGGCATCTCAATCCAAATGGAGTCAAACTTTGACATTTAGCATGTTTTTCTTGAAGCTATTCAGAGGTGCTGATGTTCTTTGGCTTTTTGTGCAGCTGTACAAAGCTTGAGTGCAATCACACAATCGGAATGTTGTTTATCTATTCATCATATGATCATTATTTTTGGGAATTTTATGGGTAAACAAGATATGACTTTTCGGCAAGTCATTGAGGTCCTCAAGCAGAAGGATCTGGATAACAGTACATTTCACATTTTTTGGCAAATGTGAAATCTTTCTGTCTCCCTTACACGTCTTGTGTAAAAATGTTAAAGGAACTCCTCTGACTTTCTTTTAGCTAACTGAGGTATGGATTTCTGCACTCCTTCTGAGCTACCATGCATGCTTTCCAGATTAATTGCTCTCCTTGCCAAGCCTGTCAGTTTAAGTGGACAGTCATGTTCTAATGGGTTTGCCGTGATGCAATACTATTTCCAGATTTGCATGTCCAAAGATTAGGATGTTGTTTTTTCAACCTAACCCTGCCTTAAACATTTCCAAAGTGCTCTGACCTGTCTCGTGTTTTGTTGTTGCTGTTGTTGTTTTTTGGGGGCCTCATGAAGCTGTTTGTTCACTCACATTGCATTCATACTGAGAATAAATTACAGGGGACCCCAGTTATTATTTCAGATGTGGGGGTTTTGACAGATGTTTGTGCTCAGTTTTATTTAGTGGTATTAAAGTAAAGATAGTTGAATATATATGCATGATATTTTCAAAGAATTTTTTATGTCCAAAATGTTGAAAACCATATATCCTTTTCCTGCTGCTTCACAATTTCTTTTGTCCTACCAAAGAAACACAAAGTGCAGCCAACAGGACAACTGAGTAATAATGGACAAAAATAGAGGGACTTGTATCATTTTTAATTGTGCAGATAACCTCCATGTCCCACCTTGTGAGATCTACAAGAAAAAGCACCTGCATAATAAATGTACTTATTTTTAGAGGGATAAGTACTAAGATTTAGCTAGCTTTGGGACTGCTCAGACTAGTATCAGAACAACTTTGTTGAACATTTTACATCTCCCCTCCCATCTACGCACAAGTTAGACTTTTTTTGGTGGTCACAGCAGGAAATTAGTAAAGCCGTTGAAAACTTCAAAGAAAATTCCTAACCACATTTTAGATGTTGTACCAATTACAATGATTAGAACAGTAACTAGGGGTTGTGAGGACATAGTAATGCTGTAAATCAATAGCCACAATGACAAAAGTGATGAGTTGTCTCACCACACATTTTGCTGAGACATGCATTGAGACAACTACAGATGTAAGATTGAGTAAAGACCCTTTGACAGAATTGTGCTTCTTTGCACTGGATATGCAAAGAATCTGAGGGTTATGTTCTCAAAAGCAGTGAAGGCAAAAAAAGGACATCAAATCTGTGTAAAAGGCAGTCTTGTAAAACGTGTTTTTGCTTCTCTCTTGAACATAATATCTGTTCCTCTGCCCATTAAAAAGTGACTAGAATGGCCCTTTGAAGTAATATTTGTTATATATATTGTCAGTATAACAGTGTATAAAACTTAAAGTCCCGTTGGGTTCTCCTCTGTTTTGTGAAATTGTCAAGCTGACTCTTGGTGGTTTGAGGTGGTGTCTCTGCCAGCCTCTTCAACATGACAACAAATTCACATGTGGGGCTGTGCATCAGCAGGGCTCTGACAGAAGCTTGTTTTTTATGACAGTGGTGTTGCATCACAAAACTTTAGGGGAAGCCTAAGAACAAAATAAAGAAATGGAAATTGTGGAATTGCCTTAAATGCAATCCAGTCTCTGCTACCCACAAAATGTCAGAAAAATGAATTTTGTTTTTGTTGTAGCTGGCATGAATACCTCGAGTGATGACTGAGGCAGAATCTGAATAGGCAGGTGGCAAAATGAGCAGCACTGACTCAAAAGCATACTACAAACATAAATTGCTGACTTCTTACTTTTAAACGTTTTTAAGAAGACTTTAGGTAAATCAGAATGGAGAGCGAACTCAGCACGAATAATTTTCTGATAATATCTGAGTTTTAAATTTTTGCTCTACGTCTTTTTACTGACTACTGATCCTGACCTCACAGCAAACACCAAACTTCACCTTTCGAGGCTGCAAACTGACATATTTTCTACTCAAGGGGAATCCAATTCACACATCAAGGCATCCTGACAGCAGGTGTTGTATCTGAAATCACACCATGTGTTTACATGCCCTCAGCTGTCTGTACACATAAAGGTACGCAAGTGTTAACAAACGTTAATGAAGTGAGACTTCAATTTTTTATTTTTTTCCACATAAGCACCACTGCAAGCAATTTGGAATAGGCGCACACACAAAAGGACAAAGATGAAGAATTTATGTTGAGGCATCATTTAGTGTAATTTTAGTAATGGGCTATTGTGGTTTATAGTGGTGACAAACACTATGTTTATGTTGAATACCTATACTGATTTTTTTGGTTGTTGTTAGCTGTTGTTACTGCTGTAATGCGATTGCTTAAATATGAAACCCTCCTGGTGTTTTCCCCAGCTCTATCTGGCAGGTATTTTCCATTTTTCTTTGTTCTTTTCCTGGATTTTGGTTAATTTCAGAGGGAGTCTCAGCTGTAACTGTTGTATTCCAGCTCCTGCTGGTTCTAATCTTCTCTATGCCAAACACTGTTTTCCTTCTCCTCTGCCATCAATAATGTAGACAAAGACATTGCAACTGACATTGCATCATTTGCAACTGTAAGCTCAAACAATGCCAAAGTTAACCTGACAATCCTACTTTTGGTATTAATCTGTGGCTCAAAACCAACATGAATGTGACTTTGAGATTTCAGCTGACTAACAAACATGCAAAATTAAGTTGCTAATTTGCATTTGACGAACAAATAGCTCACAAGAGTTACTGCTTTTCTGTGCCACAAAACTAGAAATATTTTTATAACGCATTTGAGTAAATTAAGTCAAATAGTGTTAATAAAATGTTTTAGCACAAAGGTTTAATCCTAGAATATTGGGTTAAGATCAGAAAAAAACATGTAGCCTTCTTCAGTGTGCTCATTTAAAACATCTGGGTAGAAACTGATAAAAAAAAGTATATAAAAACAAAAGCAACACAGAACAGAGAGCAAATGAAGAAAAAAGGTGGACAAAGTGAGGATCTGCCTGCTTAATCTGAAGCATTTAACAGACAACTCTGCATGGCGGAAAGCCCCTGGGAGGGCCCTCATGATGTAATTTGAACTTTATTTTGGCCTTGGCACAGAAAGCTGTGCTTTCAGCTGTGGTGAGCCCTTTTAGGGCCAGCTACAGTAGACAATGGAGCTTGTGAAAGTCAGTCGTCTCAGTTGATAAACTTTGCCCTCAGTTATGCAGCATGTGTAAACAGATTTATTCACTGTACAAACAGCTGGTGGTTACATTTTCTCTCTGATAGTCTTTACTCTGCAGTACATTTGGCTATGGTATTTTGTTTTAGGTGGTATTCGCTTACTTACTAATTACTTAATGCTTTTATAATGTTTAGAACTGTACTAATCTACAGTGCCCTGAAAAAATGTGATCTGCATTTGTTTTGAGGTCCCTTTACTCTGATATGTCTAAATGGAAACTGATGACAACAACTGTCTTCAGACCTCACCTAATTATTAAATCCAGTTCAACTTTGCATAATTTAATTTCAGCCCAAATGCTCCAGTTTGGTAAAAGGCAAGAGGTTTATGAGACTGTGATTATAAAATTCATGGAAATAGCAGGTCAGAGGTAATGTTGTGGAGTTTGTTTAATCAGGCTTAGAGCATACAAACACCCTAAGCTTTGGACACTTCTCAGAGCACCGTCCAATCAGTTATTCAAAAATGGAAAGAGCATAGCGATATGACAAAAATATACAGATATGGCCCTCAACCTAAACGGACAGGAATAATTAGAACAGCAACAAGGAGGACCAAGGTATACAACTTAAAACACTTATATGTTTTAACAACAACTATTTGCACGTTTCACAAATGCAGCTTCAATTAAAGAATGGGAATTACATTTGCAAATAAGTCATGAAAGGATATTGCTCTTCTGCAAATGTGTGGGAAATTTTAAAAAATAAATAAATAAATAAATAAATAAATAAATAAATAAATAAATAAATAAATAAATAAATACAGTGTTTTGCTGAAATGCAAAATGCCATGTGTGGCACAAAACTTACAGTCCACCCGGCAGTGAAAGCATCAAGCTGTTGGAGTGCTTTTTGACAGCAGGGACAGTGAAGCTGGTGAAAAGAAAATGTAAAGACAAATGCAGCACTGAAGAGGGTCTGAGATTCCTGTTAGGGATTAGAAAAGACTTGAGACTGTGGTAAAGGTTCCACTTCCAGCAGAACAAGAATGAATAAATAGCCAGTAGTGTGCTTGATGGAAAACTCATACAAGTTGATTTTCTATAACACCTCTTTAGCAATGAATTTTGTTGATCTGTCAGATAAAATTTGTGGTTGCAATGTGACAAAATGTGAAGGCGGACAGACTCTCTTTATGCCACAAAGCTAAAAGTCATTTGTAGCAAATGAATATTTATTAATTTGTACAAATGAATAAATAATCTGTCATTTAAATCTGTGTTTTAAAAAACAGATTATTGAGGCACCTAAGATTTTTTGAGAATTGGACAGGAGCGTGATGCAACTTCTTTGCCTCTTTGCGCACTGCTTGGTACAGGAGCTCGACCCATTGAGACACCCAGCAAATAGGTAGGAGAGATGAAAAAGCATCTGAAAATCCATTCACCCATATTAAAAATACAGCTTACACACACAGCTGTGCACAGACGGACACACTTTGAGGGCACAGCAATGTGTCTGTCACAGGGCACTGATCACACTGCGGCTCCAACACACACTCGCACATATACAGAGCTTGACCACCCATGGCTGCCCTCTGATTACCACCACCTTCCACGGCCACTGTAACTCCTTCTCCCCATACCTCCTGCACACTCCAGTGCTTCACGCTTCTCTCTCAGCTTCAGCATATTCATCGCACCATGGTTCCCATCCTTCTCTGTCCCGCTTCCACATGTTTTCCACCTCTTGTCGCTCCCCCGTTCGTTTTTTTCACACCATATTCTTTCCTCAATTTCCTCTCTTACACATTAACATATAAAATGCATCAACTGGTTTGTAGGCTTAAGTGCTTGGTGACTTAATCAGTCAGCTGCATAGCCACTTACCTACTCATTGCCTCACTTGATTAGTCAGCTGCTCGCTCACTCATTTACCTGTTTACTTTCTCAATCTTATTCATTTTGGTCTTCATCCACTCTCATACCTCATCAGTGGTGATAAATGTTTCTACAGTGATGGAAGCCAGATATACACTCACAAGTTCTCAAGTAAACTCCTTTTTACTGGGGTAGCAACCAAACTGAAATTTCCAAGGATGAATGCTTCTTTTTTTGTATTTTTTGCATCATAAAATGGAAACGTTTGATTCTAGTGAAACGCTATTACATGTACCTGTAACTTAAAATGTGTGATTTCAACGACTTCCTATGCTTAATATATACGACTTTCATATTTCATGGTTTAAAATAAAACCTTTGTATGTCAAAGAGTGAATGAATGTGATCGTTATCCCACTTTGACAAACATTTTTACATTATTTGATCACTGGTATGATCTATAAAGGAGAACAACAACTACATAAAATAGGATTTTACCATTTTATAGGTTGTCTTTGCAGCTTCTGGTTGCTAAATAACACTAAACATAGCACATACACAATTTAAGTGGCAGTGAAAAGTCTTTATTCCCCTTAAACTTTTCAGTATTCTGACATGTTGCAACCACAATCAATATAATTTATTGGGATTTTATGCGACAGACCAACTAACTTCTAATTGTGAAGTCAAGGAAACATGACACATTTTCAAATACATATGTATTCAGGCTTTATTAATCAATATCACCTTTGTCTTCAATACCAGCTGCAAGTAGTCTGTGCTATCTAGACAATTGCTTGCCAAAATAACCTAATCTCAGGTTGTGAACAGCAATTTTCCACCCTTCCACAATTTCTAAACTGAACTTAGGTCTATTCTTTTTCAGAAACATGCTAATAAATGAATATGCCTTAATAAAAAGCCCTCGGCTGTAACTCTGGCTGTATAATTACATAGTTTTCTTCCTGGAAAGTGATTATCTGCTCCACTCTCAAGCCATTTGCAGCGCTTGATTTTTTATTTCCAGGGTTGTCTGTTTAGCTTTATCCATTTTCCCATCAACTCAAATCTGCTTCCCAGTCCCTGCTAGAGAAAAAAAACATCTCCAAAGTATTATGCTGCCACTACCATGGTACGCAATGGATATGGTGTGTTTCAATGAGGTGCAGTGTTAGTTTTAATCCAAACTTTGTTTTTTGCACGCATTTTCCAAGAACATCAATATCAATTTGTTTGAAATGCTGTTTTCTACGTCAAACTGAAAAATTACTTGAAGATTTATCACACAAACTTTTGACAAAAGTACAAAAATATAAGGTGAATGTATAGACTACAATAAATGAAGAGTAATAAGTCTCTGTCTTGGCAGGTTTAAGAATGTTTGATGGTTACAAAACCATAAAACTGAATTGTTGATTTCTACAATGCAGACTTTAAAAAAAAATAAGAACAAAAACAAACATTAATCAAATTTCCCTGTCTAGAAAGAAAGCGTAAGAGATGGGTAAAGCATCATTAGCTCATTATGTTCTGGAATTAGGTGGGCTAAATGACTGTGGATGCAAATATGCTACAAAGATAAATCAAGAGTTTATATATGTCGGAGACAAGAATGAGAGGAGCGAGTGGATTACTTCTAGTCAAAACTCTGTGTTTTGTACATTCCTCCTTCAAATTCTGCACAATGGACATTTTCACTTCAGACTAAACCAAGTAAACACCCCATTTTTTGTTCATTAAGGTATTAAGTTTGTGGTATGTTCAGATGTCTAAATAAATGCTCTAAATCCCTTGTTTTCTGTGCACAGCCTATGCCAGCTTTCAAGAGCCAAGAGGTGGGTCTCAGGTTACCACTCTGTCAGAGGCTCAATTGTAAAACAGAAATAGCCATGCGTGCTTATACTGACAAACCCAATTGACCTTAGATGTATGTTTTGGAACTATCAGAGAAAAGTGGACTGCCTGGAGGAGGCTCAAAATCTACACAGAAAGGTCAGAGTTTCAAACTGAAGGTCTTGATTGCTAAGCTAACCATCACCCCACAGTGCAACTCAGATTCGCTCAAACACAAACAAGGCCTTTGATTGAAATTGAAATGTTCTTACCCAAAGCACAGGAATAAGAGTAGTTGTGGCAAAAGCTCTATATATTTATGACCAACAGAAAAAGAAAAAAGTTCTTCCTAAAAAGTTATCCTAGCTTACTCATGTACAAATCTTCATGTAGCTTCAAAATGAAAGCAACAGCACAGTACATGGCCATAGAAAGAATCATACACCTCTGCATGCAGCCAGGGTGATATATGAACAAAATTTTTCTTAGACATTTACCATTAATAAAATTAACTATGAGCCATGACAACAAGATGTCTTCAGGTATTATTTATATATTAAAATACTCTAATCATCACATCATAATTATTACGCATACACAAATAGAAAATAGAATTTAATCTACATGTCCCACTTTTACTTTAGAGAGCTTTACTGGAGTTATTTTCAATAGTGTTTGGCTTTTAATGTGACTCAACTAGAAGTCATCAGGGCCAATTAAAGCAAATGTCATATCTACATCTATGAGAAACATGAGTAACTTTTCTTTTCTAATTTAATCAAAAAGCAACATTTTAAACTAACTCCTGTGACTAGTGTCGGCCATAGAATAAATAGTGGGGAAGGGTATGTAATTAATTGGTCTGCTTTTGTTTAGACAAAATTGGGAAGTGAAATTTAAACTTTTGTACTTGAGATAATAGGCAAGGGAGGAGAGGTAGAGGTTTCTTGCCGGTCAAAATTACAAAAACGTGGGGCACTGGTAATATAGGCTCTTAATCCAGAAATGCTGCCTTGGGTCATACACTTAAAAAAAAGGTATTTGAGAAGAGGACATGTTTCATTCTTAGGAAAAAGGGAGATGCTCTAGCATCTCCTAGTATCCATCTGTCCATGGCCTTGGTTATGATTAGTTAAATTAACTTCTTGGGGAAGTTAATGAGGGGGGGGCACTGAGTCATTTTACCAAATGCCAGCTGAATTTATCACACCCATTTTACAACTTTCTTGCGCAACTTTTGTTTTCAAGGAAGCAGTAGCACACTGTCAAAGTTGTCCAGCACATATTTCCTGCAGGTACTTACAGTAATTGGACATAGAGAGCCAGAACTGTGATTTATTGAGTCCATGAGGATGTGCGTTGTAGTGTGTTTCCACTGTGAGCCAAACACTGCAGTGTGGGTGAGTGCATGTAGATGTGTGTGTGGGGGGCGTGAGGGCATGGTGTGTCTATCGATACATGAACAGAGACAGAGGCACAGTCACACTGCGATATGACGGGTTTTGCCACCTTCACCTCACCCTTAGGGTTTGTGCATGCGTGTTCGTGTGTGTGTGTGTGTGTGTGTGTGTGTGTGTGTGTGTGTGTGTGTGTGTGTGTGTGTGTGTGTGTGTGTGTGTGCAAACATGCATCTGCCCTGTTTCTGAATGCATGTGTGTTATCTTATTTGGACTTCTTGGCTCTGAACACAACCTTTAATTGCCTGGGAGGATTCTGGCTGAATTTAAAATTTAAAGCCTCCCACTAATGTGCTGTCAGTCAGTATATTCACGGACACTCATACTTTTCTTTTTACCAAAAGAAACATGACATAAAAATAATCTCAAAATTAAAACTTCAACTTCAGAGCACCTGTCTACTTTACCATGTCTTTAATCCCCGTGCAAGTTATGTAATCCTCCGCTTTGTTGATCTGTTGCACAGCACTCCTTGTCTATCGAAGTGTTGTGATGTTCAGGCTGTTGTTTAATAATTTGTAATCCCGCTTGTGTGTTCGCTGAACTCCCTGGAGTGGAGGCAAGGCAAAAACAAGGAGGTAAAAGTCAAGAGAAGCATCATGGTGACTGACAGAAAGAAAAAGAAGCAAAACAGGGACAAGTTGGATGTTGTGTCACTGACAGACATGCTGGTAAATGAAATGAATGATAAAAAAAATCGTTACAGGCAAAATTGTGAGTACGTTATTGACAAGAAAGGCAGACTAAAAGCATACACATTTAATGGTGAACAACATTCATTGAATATGCTCTAGTGTGAAGGGGGCTCTCTATAAATGAACAAAATTGTGCATGCGCATCAACAAGTTAAACTGAATAAAAAAGAAACCCTGCTAAATTTAAGACTTAACCGATCAAATCAGATTTAGTAAACAAATCAAATTATAACCCAAAAAGGTTACATTTTGTGTTTTGTAGAAAAGAAGGCATCTTGTTGTTTCAGACATTATCTTATCTTCTACTAATAAATAAATCAGTTGTCACTTGTGCAAAACTTGTCAAACATGCATCTATTCTTGGAATCATATGGCAATCTTTTTTTCTCTATTTTTTATTTTTTCAAATCGGGGCATTGTGATGGCTACTCCAGACTGATTTTTATTGTCAGCCACATAGTAATTAATTTGGAAGAATTCTTGGGCTCAAGTTGATCATCTGCCTAACTCTTCCTTTTCCCTCGTTTTACTACCGAATAGCTTCCCACTGTGATGGAGAAGTCTGCAGCTGAGTCTAATTTTCCACCAACTATGCTGCTGATTTATGGCAATCTGTTGCCGAATCTTTTAAGTTTTACAGTTAGTCCACATTTATGATCCTTATCAGCTTCATTCAAAATGCATTTTTTTACAGGAGGGTTTGAATCTAGTATTTATAATGGTCAAAATAAACCCAAAATTACCCATAAGTGTCCAGGTGTGTGTTCACTGTTATTTTAAACTTACCTAAACGACATCTACACTTGTGTTTTTCTTTACCTAAGCAACTTTGTGTTGCAAATTTGCAACTGTTTAATTTGTTCCTGTACAATCATACACACATTAGCCTGTTGGGGACTAAGAACATTTTAACAGAAGTAGGGAACAGGCACTGAACCTTCAATCCTCGAAGCATAAGACAACTACTCCATCATGGAGCTGCAGCCATCCCATGGTATCATATTGGGGGTGACGCCATCTGTTGTTAATAAGAATTGCAATGCTTCTGGCATCATTTCTGGCAAGGTGTCTGCAGCCTCTTCCATCTCAAAAAGTTTAAATATTGGAAAGAACAGGACTGTCCATGATACACTCCGGCAAACAAGTCTCATTAGAACCCTTTTTTAAATTTTTCCTAAAGTCCCATTATAATATATTGTCCATGCTCCAAAATCTTCCACTTTGTCTGCCAATGACCTCACATTCCCTAAAGCAATGAAGGAAAAAATAGTTAAGTTTTCTATTAGCTGAGCTTAGCTCAGCTTCTATTCTCCATTGACCACATCTCTATAACCTGTCAGGGACTTGGGGTCATATTTCTGATGTTTGCTGGGCTTTGAAATCTGTTGCTTACACTCTTGTTAGAATGGCTACTCAATAAATATTTCATTCAAAGTTGTAAAAGTATCAACAAAATCCATGCAACAAGCAGGATACAAAAAAATCTCTAAGTCTCCGAAGCAGTTCGACATTCAGAAAGATACAAAAATACAAAGAAAAACACATTATGGATGCCCACTACACTTGGTCCCATCATGGTGGGTCTTATGTTGTTTAAAGATTTTATTTCTACTGCTAAACTTTATTTCCCTATTGGTTTTACAGTTTTACTCAGCATTATTTTTACCAACAAATTTTCTCTCATATACCATTAGCTCAACACTCAGGTACAGCTCTCTATCATTAACCCAAGAACAAATTAGAATTACCACCTATCTATAGCTTTAGTAGTTGCATATTAGTGTGGATAAGCTTTTTTTAAGGCAACAGCAGACCAAGACTTTGTCGAGGGAACTCTGGAGGGAGGAGTGAGGATTTAATTGAAGAGTCCTGAGCTTTAGAAAAATAAATGATGACAACGGGTATTCAGGTTGGTGTGTCAAAACATGTCAATCTAAAGTCTTCATTTGTCATTTATCTATTTCAGCGTGAGCATAAATGACTTCATGTTTGTTTTTTTTGTAATTGGAGGCATTTTATCTATTAAGAAATTATGGAAAGATGATAAATATGATCTAAAATTAAGAAGTTGTAATATAGAATATAGACGTTAAATTGAATACATAAATGTATCTGTCCTTGAACTGAATCCAGCTTCAGACAGGTCCTTAATTAAACAATGGTTAGCTGAATATCAAACATCATTAACATCTTGGAGCACAAGCATGGGTTAAAGTCGTACAAAATTTGTATAAATGCATAATTATACTTAATGATTTTGGCATTTATTACATTTCTTTTTAACAGAGGTTTTACCAGGCTTGGAAATAGTAAATTAGCATAAACTTTCAGTATCGGAGTTACCAAGCCTTACTCCTGTCCCAATCCTATTTATGTTTAAGCCAAATGCCTTAGTCTAAACATTGTGGCAAAGTGGCCTGCAAGAATAAGAATAAGAAGACAGCAAGAATAAGAACTGATAACAAGATGGTACAAAGTCAGTTACATCTTTGTGGGTAGACTTGGGATAATTGATAATAATTGTTAACTGACATTAATCCCTTCTACCCCCTTCCACTGAACCTCAATGCGAATAACACAGGGTCATACAGACATCCTGTTGTGTCTACAATTCCTGTGAGAAGTTAAAGTGAATCTCCTCCTGCTTTTGTTTGTCAAGCTGTGTAGAGTTTGCAGTAATCCCTCTTACTGAGTTTTATGAGATGGCAGTGGACAGAAAAACCTTTAACAGGAAAAAACCTCCAGCAGAACCATTTCTCCATTTCTCATGGATGTGCAAATGATATGTGCTTTACTCCATATGTAAGCACAGTTTTATACATCTGGATTTGTTTTTGCCCCCAGTATTGTTGATTGCAACATATGGCAGATTTTAGTAACAAACTAACACAAGTACAGAAGACCTGAGGAAATTTAAAATAAAAACCTGTTGACCATGAACCAAAAATGGAGCGTGGTTCATTATTGTGTTTTCAGCAGAATAATGATCCAAACATACAGATAAATAAATGCAGAGATGCTTCGCCAGACACACATTATCCATCTGCTATTCTTATCTCAATCACCATACGTAAATCAAATGGAAAACAGAAATAGTAAAGGAGAGAAACCAGTGCTGGGTAATCTAAAGGCATGTGTATGCTCCAGTCTTGAAAAATATTATATTAGATAGCAAGACTAAGGGCTATCATATTCTCAAAAAGGAAGCTGTACAAATAACAACACGACTGGTACCTACAGTAACTATTTTTGTAAATGTTTAAATTCTCTCCTCACTTAAGAAATGTAATCAAATTAAAAGTTGAACATTTTCCATTGTGAGCATATGCCTCTGTAAAATAAAAAATAAAAAAATTCCAGTAAGACTTTGTGGCGTGTGTGTAGCAAGAACACACACTCCACACGTTTTATGATAACACTAATACAGTAATAGTTTGACTAATTTTACATTGTAAAACAATATCTTAAAAAAAGCCTGGACTATTTTTTAAGACAGTCTAGCTTTTTAAGCTCATCTGTTCAGAATAGCCGGAATGGAAACCTTCATGTTTTCCATAAACCTCAACTGAAAACAGTTTGAAATCCACATTTAAGTCTTGACTTTTATTAAATAAAATGCTATCTAGTTGAATAATTTTGTATTTATTTGATTTTGTTATTTGCAGTGAGGTTTCACAGTGAACATATTAATGATATTTTACCGGCAAATGAAAATTCATGTAGCTCCTGGAAAATGGTAGCAACAACAGCAATGATTACCAGGCAACAAAATGGGCTTAGCACTAATTTCTGTGGTTTACTATATTTAACATGTCAGTGTGACAAAGCATAATAGCCCAAGGCATAATGCGACCCGAAAATATCAGCTAAATACCGATCCAAAGCTGTACGACAATTGCTAATGGAATGGATTAGATTGTCAACAAGAATGTCACGGTCAGAAGCTTGAATGCAGCTTTTAGGTCAAGCAGCACTAATGTAGTGCACTCACCAGCTCTGGCATGTATCAAGAGATCATTAGTGACCCTTAGACGCAGATGTGCTGCTGACGAAAGCTGTGCAAGTAGTTGTTTGGTCTGATTGTAAAAGCTGTGAGCTGTCAACTGTCCAAAAGAATGACTGAGATCTCAGGCTGTGGAGCAGACAAAAAAGTCATTTAGGCAGAACATTACCAGCAGGGTCTGACATGTTCTAACAAAGGCTGTGCTCTTGCAAATGTGCTGTTAACAACTATTACCCTACATGAAGGCGGCAAGAAAAAGACTAAATAAATACAAAAAAAATCATATATTGAGCAATCTTTATCAAAATGTTTCTATCGTCTGAGGTTTTCTCAATCTTTGCACATCTCTGGAATTCTGTACCAGATGTAAACTCCACAAAGTTTAAAAGCCATGATTTAAAAAATGAAGAAAAAAAAAAAAAACATTTGTAATTATGTTCATATACTAATGAAATTTTTATTTTATAGAAAATATGAACATTGCATGTGTTACACAGCAACCTTGGAGGGACTAAGGATAATTTGGGGTAATTTTGTTCTCTCAACATGTGATGCTGTGATATGGAAAAGATGAGACACACATTGAGCTTCCATTAGCATCTAGCATCTAATGAACTAAATATACAATACTTCATACCAAGTGCTTTAGGTATCACCAAGTGACTGTAATAGCTAGCCATCAGATTCAGTACATCAAAAATGGCCATAATATCCCTTTAAACCGAATGAGAATTCGTTTAACATGCTGCGATTACCATTATGAATGTACACATAAAACAGACTTCAACATTTAAGCACTTTAGCTTTTAATTGTGTCCATTGTTTTAACAGAATAACAATATTTTATCTCTTACACAAACTGTACTCTATCTACAAAACTCATAAGTTCAAAGTGAATTCATTAGTCCTTCAGGTGTTTCTCAGCTAGCTCAACATAGTACGCTAGCATTAGCATTAATTAGTCTCCAGAAATGTGTCCCGTTTTTTTACACAATACTAATCACAAACGTCACTCACTGGTGACACTCTGGTGATTCAATAACCTCTTAACTCTTAAAAGTAACCGATACATATACATCAAAGTACATTTTTACTGACCTGTGTTATAGAAAGGATGAGACACTCATGTTGAGCTTCCATTAGCATCTAACGCGGTTTATTCTTCTTCTGTGTTCCCAACCTTCTCTACGCCATCAATGTGACAAGTGCCCCCTAGCGGTTGTATGTGAATCGCACTGAATAACTGAAATAACACTAAATAACTTATTAAAACAATAAATTAAGGATAGAAAAGGAAAAATAATGTCGAGGTGGCTATTTTTATACATTGTCTTTTCATTACTTATAACAACTTGTTTTCACCTATCTATACATGACACCAATAGAAAGGACATTATAATTGAGAGGCATTGTGCTATGGTCATGTTGGCCTACACAAGCATCGGGAAGACTACTGACCTGAGAGTTGTCCAGTAGAAACCCACTGATACCATTCAAAAGGTCAGTATGGCACACAAGGCCTCTAGTGTCTGACTTGTCACAGAGGTATGTTCATGCACATTGTTAGAAAGTTAAGCTGAAGGAAAAAAGGTGTTGTAGAAAAACCATGCACAGGCAACAGGGAAATTGTAGCTTTGAGAGCATTGCAAAGCAAATTTGGGGGAGATTGATAAGGCATGGCTGCAGTCCATGAGAAGGCATGGCTGTGAAAAGGGGCTACAGGATTCAGTACACAAAAATCTGTCAGCTGCCAAGTTAAAGGCTTAAACAAAGATTATAAATAATTTCTGAAAATACAAGTGAGGGATGGAAAAAATAATATAAATTTGAAGCATTGCTCATCCAATAGCAGGATCACTGAGTTTGTTTCCCATTATTTTTTAATAAGAAAGGCAATGGCAGACTCTCCACATGTGTTTTATGTCTAGTGCTACTCCTGTCATCCCCTGCCATCCCACAACTGCTGACTTCATTTCTGAAAGCTCACATCTGTTCTTTGTGATTTGTGAATTGCTGGAGTGAGCTCAGAGGAAGCTTGATTAGCAAGTTTGTTTTTTTTCACAAAACATTTCTATTGTGAAATGTTTTGTGAAAAAGACTCTTTGAGAGTCTCCATACACAGATGTAGACTTCGGCTACAACAATGTCAAAAGAGTCTTACCAATAGGCTATTTTGAAAAAGAACTGGATTCCTGAAATCTATCTCAATGATCTAATGCCCTTTTTTCAGTTTTCCTTTTTTTTTGTATTGAATTTTGAAATCAAGGTCCGAGAGTTTGGAGAGTGTGAAGGTTCCACAGTTAGTGATGGTTTGGATATGACATTGGGGTGCCATGTCATCTCCTGGCGTCTGTCTATTGTGTTTCCTGAAGTCGAAAGTCTGTGCATCTATCCACAAGAAAATCCTAGAGCACTTCATGCTTCCCTTTGCCAAAAGCTTTATGGAAATGCTACATTTATAGTCCAGTGTGAAATCGGGACCTGCCCAAAGTCCAATACTTGATTTAATTAAACGGCATCCCTATGGTTGATTGGACAACAAAGTGACCAGACCTAAGTATCACTAGTAATCAATGGGGTAGTCTCTAGATTCACCATGCATAAAACTGAAAGGTAGCTATTTAAGGTTCCCAGGCTTAAGAAAACCTTAAGACCTTAATACTGCCACATGCTGATCACTTTCACGTTTTGCTACAGTAATTCATGCAAAAGAAGTCTAAGGTTGGATTGAGTGCTTGTACCGTATATGAACATACTTATCAGTAGGTTCACAATTTTGTAGCACAATGCAAACTGTAAGGGGAAAAAAAACCCCATAAAACTTGATGCAAATAAATGCTCAAAATGTATTGCTGTATACAATACAGTGAATCTATCATATTACAGATTAAATTTATGAAAGTTGTTGAATAAATGAATGCTTACAAAACCAGATTTAAAAGATATATATTAGACTCTCTTTAAAACAGACACAGGAGTGAGAAAGGCTTTAAAGGAAGTTGTAGAGATTTCTATCGGACTTGGACCGTTACTCAATAAATAAAAGTTGGTAAAGTAAATAAAATATGCATCTCACTCCTCTATTAATTTAGAAATGCAAAATAAAATTGTTTATGTAGCTTGTCTAATGTCTATAAAACTGACAGACAATATTTAGAGCTAAGAGATACCAGATAAAAGAGCTGCAGCAGAGTGAGGCTGCCACTGTGGTTAAGAGATCGTCCAAAGAGAGTGCAGTGAGTGCTGTGGGCGAGGACAACCCTTCTAATAAACACTCACAAATGCTAACATTAGTCGATATGTGATGGGCCCAGTTGCTAAATGATTACTCTGTTTTCATTTGTAACCTTTCAGACATTACGCTTTTTTTTATTTCGAGTGATCTTTAGTGCTTGATCACTCCTTCAAAGTGTA
Source organism: Alfaro cultratus (assembly GCA_903066825.1). NCBI lineage: Eukaryota > Metazoa > Chordata > Actinopteri > Cyprinodontiformes > Poeciliidae > Alfaro > Alfaro cultratus. The sequence goes on along the minus strand of CAEFZX010025022.1, from coordinate 481 downwards.
ACCCTTTCCTTGAATTTCCTCATTTTCTAAATACCATATCTGACTTCAGCTTCTTGGACTCTAATCTTTATAAACTTCATCATTTATAATTTTTTCAGAGCCTAATGAGTATTGACAAGTTCTCTGAGGTCTTCAGGAGACCCCAGAAAACTCATTCATTATCATTTCTACTCAAAGTTATCCAGGCTGGAAAACAAGCCCCCACATGTACACTTTCTACAGTTTTCTTTCAGCTTTTGCTTGTGAAATTTATTGCCCTCTTACCTCATTTCTTTTAGCAGCTGCTCTGTCCTAGTTTAAGGCTTAGACATTTTGAAGCTAAATCGTGCTAAATCTATTCGCTAGATGTTTAGAGGTTTTTCTTATTGACGTCTAAACGGAATGGTCTCCTGTTTGACAAATTTTACTTGTTTTGCATCCAAAATATTTCAGCTTATCAGAAGACTGTAATATCAGACTAATAATATAAACACAGTACTAT
>CAEFZX010025020.1:0-35728 GCA_903066825.1 Alfaro cultratus | reverse complement strand
ATAGGTACTCTTAATGGTATTGTATTAGCGATTAGGTAATTCATTCAGCAAGTACTTTTACTTTTAATACTTAAGTACTTTTAAAAGCCAGTACTTTTTAACTTTTACTCAAGTAAAAATATTAATGTGGTACTTTTACTTTTACTAGAGTACATTTTTGTCTGTGTATTTGTACTTTTACTTAAGTACATTTTTTGAGTACTTTCTACAACACTGGTCAGATGTTTAACATCAGGTAACTTTAGGACATTGAAACGACCCAAACAGAAATGGTGCTGGCACCTTGGAACCACTGTCTAAAGTTTCACTGCAAATATACCTTCCACAGTGAAGCCATCAGTTTGTGAAGAATAAAGCTGTACAGTGAACCCATCCTATCTCCATACAGCAGAGGTTGGATCCTATCAGTCAAACATCCCAGTTCATTTGCACAACAAGCAACAGGATGGAGCTGGAAGACGATAAGCAAAAACTACAAACGGAAGAAGGTACCCTGTGATTAGACATATTCTAACACTCTATAACTTCAGCGAAGGGGAGCGAGCTGAAGATGATGTACTGAAGAGAAGTGGGCTAAGAATAGAGCCCTGAGGAATCCCACAGGCAATGGTTCCTTACTTACATTCTTGATCACTCAGCTTAGATATATAACTAAGTTTTCGTAGTCTGCCAGTTTAGACATTCGCCAGTTTAGTTAATGTCAGAGAAGACTGTACATATCTACAGTGTATTAATAAATATGTCATAATAAACCAGGTTAAGTTTAGCAAGTAGGAACAAAAGAAATATTTTATGTGCCATTTAAATTCTAAACAAACACAAGCAACTAAAGCATTTTTGAAAAGATTTATCTTGAATTTAGTTCTAAACACTTTGTTTTACTTGTTATGTTTAACACATTAACACCTTCCTTTAACTTATACTAGGGACAACGAGAAAGGACTTTCCTCCTCTCTTCTTCAGACACAAACATGGTTCCATGACCAGCTACCAGGCTGCACAAGGCAGATCAATACTCAGACTGGCTCTCTGATCAATAACCAATCTGATTATAATTAATATGAGATTTAGAGGGGTTCAAGTACATACACACACACATTTTCATTACATGAGGAATGCGGGACAGTGTGACGGAGGGGATCTGTGTTTCATCCTCCTCCCCGGTGGCTGTTGGTCGTTTTCATCCTGGCCTCCCTCCTTCCTGCGAGCGCTAAGAGTCGGCGTGCCGACGACGCGCTGATGGTATGTCGTATCTAACCGTTGGAGCGTTGGCAGAAAAAGTCATTATGAAGTGTTTGCTTATCAGCAACTGACAAGCTCTTCATTATGTCCTTCATAACGAGTCGTGGATAACGAAACAGAAGCCTGATGAGAGTCTGTTTCCATCTGCTGCTTTTGTTTGCGTCTCAAACGACGCAGAACAGCAGTTTTAAACTGAGTCAACCTGCTTTACCGACATGAATGAAACCCAGATTTATTTTTGCATTAATGGGAAGCGCACGAGGAAGGATTACATACCATTACTGTTTTGCAGAATCCTTTTGTATTAATTAAAAAGCTAACCTTTTCATGGGTTTAAAGGGGTAGGACTATGTCATATCAACTTTTTTGACCTTTACATCATGTCAAAAACGTACCTGGAGTTACCTTGATTCTTTCAAACAAGTTTGAGAAATCCTTAAATCTCCATGGCAACCTCCAGCTGTGCAAAACACCTGAGTGGATCTAGCTCCGCCTTCGAGGATGAAGCTCCTCCTCTAAGCTGCAGCTTCCGAGCTTCCGTCTCACAGAACATTCCTACCTCATGACTCCCCCACTCAGCTCCTTCAGACTAGCCAGCAGCAATTAGCAAACACCAGGTGGAACTGCATATCTGCTAAGCTCATCATAGGAGCTACTTCTCAGTGCAACATTAATAACATTAGAGGGTTATAGAGGTGAAATGTTATGATGATTTCCAGAAGGGAAGAGCAGGAGCTTCTTAAAGAGACAGACGTCCAACTTCAAGGTGCTAAATTATAAAGTAAGATTTATTTTAAGTTATATTTGATATATATATATGCCATTTTTATAAGTCACGTTAACATAGTTGTTTGATTGTGGTATAAAATGACACCACTATAATGGGCAGATCTTTATTGGTGAAAGAAGGTGAGTCCAGAATTCAGTTCCGTTCTAAAATAAACCACTTTATTACGCCAATACTGGTACCTATCCAATGTAAACCTCACTGAGAGTTCAGCGAGTTACGTCAATGATCCCACAAGTAACTGGGGACAACAGGTGAACTTAAATACACTGGGAACAAAACACAATCAAGAACAACAAGACATCTGTGGTAATTACTCCCAGGTGGCGGGCATAAAGAAAAAAAGAGAACGAAAAAACACACCTCATGACACGCTGATCTATGGACGTTGTGGTCTTTAATGATTCATAGTGGAAACGGTTAATGGGGGTTTTTACTTCAGGGGTGAGGGAAAAGGTCATGAGCGATTAAAGAATCATATTACTGATTAATAAATCATGAGGGAGGGATAGTAGAGGGAAAAGATTTCCAAAAGAAACTGGTTGATTGACCTCTGGCTTTTACGATGTATGTAGCGGTACGTTAGGTTACGTCAGTGTCTGAGCAAGTCATTTCTAACAGTATTTGATAACAAAAGAGGTCATTCAAAGAGTAATATTTCTCAATTGCGTTGTGTTTGAAATATTCACTTTCCGGCCAAAACATGTAGTTGTGATGTCATCTGACAAGCATACATAGCTACACGCAAACAAGATTCTGATCATTTTCCTCCCACTTCCTTTATAAATCCATCTGCTTTGTGTTTGTCTATCCTGTAAAATCCCACAGAACAAACTGAAATCGAAGGTTGCAAAGCGAGAAAAGGCAAAAAGCTTAAGGGGTTTCTGCAGGGAACCTCTGTGGACATGAACGATTTTGGTTGGGTTTAGTTTGAAAGGATAAGACTTTAAAGAAAAACGGCTGAATTTCACATATGTCCAATTGAACCACATGGAATTATAAAATAAACAGTGGGACGTGTGTGTAGCCCATGTGAAAACATTACAAATCTTGAGTTTTCCATCTACTTCAAGTGAAATAAAATTGGTGTTCATCTTGTTCTGGTAATTTGGATTCATTTCCATTTTTAATTTTTAGAAACAAAACAAAATTTCCGGAGGTTAAAGATCAGCCTGGCCCCCGCTGCCACATTAACTAATTCAGACAATAAAAACTCTCTGTGCTACGTTAGTGCAGCAAAAAAATGTTTGTGCCGCTACCAATTTAAAGATACCAGTAAATGTTTCCAGAGGTCACTAAAGGTCAACCAGCTAGTATACAAAAATACAAACATAATATGGCGTCAATCAATCGTTTGTGCAGCACAATTTTCATTTGTGCCCTCAATTTTAATTCATAAATAGGATTTTCTCTAGTTAAAAATATATTTTCCAGAGATCAAAGATCAACTCATCTCCCACCACCACATCAGTCAAACCAGACAGATCAAATAATTGTGCTGCATTTGTGCAGCACAAACTCCCGTAACACAGTTAATTGACAGTGAACTATTTTCGTAAATATGGTTGACCTTTTGTGACCTCTGGAAACATTTTTTTTTTAATATCTTTAAAGCGGTAAAGGCACAGAAGAAAAACACCATGTGCCTTTCCCATAGGAACACTTTTCAGGTTTTACCAATGAACTGATTGGGTCACCTCAGATCCAACCGGATTCTTTGAGTCGAGAGGCTTTGCGGTTGCCAGGTTGAAGTAGAATTATGGTTCAAACGTTGCTCTTTTATGCTGTCACACTCAAGATTCTCAAAAAAGAAAGTTTTTATGGGAGAACATCATATCTTCAAGTCAAGAGATGTAAATACTCCTGTCCTGGAGGGTGAAAACAGCACACAAACATCTTTATTAAACACATTTGGTTTCTGTAAAACGTGCTTCAATGAATCAGAGATTCTGCTGTGAGGGAATTGAGGCTGTGACGGCATTTCCGTCGCTCCCCTCTCATCAGCCGTCTGTATCTGCGAACAAAAGGCCTCCTTCATCAACGCGGCTCCACATCTGTCAGCAGGGCGTTCATGTGGCGGTGCACGGGCGCTGTGTGTGTGTGTGTCCTCGTCAGGTGAGTCGGTTTGGTTATTCTCTGCGTCTGGATGTGCGTTTTGTTCCGCCTTTCGTGAATCACAGTTTCTAATGCGCGTTTTCAGAGCAACAAGCTGTTTCTAGCCAGGCAGCCTCACCATGCAGGAAGATGATTTAAAAAAATAAATACGAGTAGTGATTGTGATTGTGTATACAATGCACCAGAAGCTCACCCTAAGGTATAGATATATATATTTTTTTTCAGCTTAAATCAGTCTTTTTTTTTTTCCTTCTGTTTGCTTGGGGATCCGTCCTCTCTCTTTCACATGATCACTTATTAAAGCAGACTTGCTGAAACTCGAACGAGAGCACGTCACTCGCTCACCGGTAAAAAGTAAAACATGGTATGTGTGAGATAAATATCCTAAAAAATAAAAAAAAAATCTATTTTGCAATCCAAGTCCAAAGCTTTCCATCCCTCGTTCCGACACACAAACGGGTCCTGAGAGATTGTGTGTGAGCAGCTTGGATGTATTTCAGCGTGTGCCTGTTTATATCATGTTATGCTTTTTAAAATTTATTTCTTTTTAGCGTTGTACCCGTCCAATCCTCCGAAAAGAATTTCCATTTTCATAATTATTTTTGGCAAAATACAGTCTAAGTTTTATAGGAAAAAAGTTTGTTTACTTCATCTTCATCGGTGTAAAAACAGATCTGTTTCTCCTGGCCGATACCAATTTTGACAGATTTTTAATGACTTTAAAAAAAAACAATTGTAGGCTTCGGGATTGAGGTTGTAGTTTTGATTGAATTTGTCAAGATGCGTCATCTCGAAGGAAGGCAGGTAGGCCCAGTTAGGTAGAAAATAAGACTTCTTTATTTCCAGAACTCAGGCAACGAACAACTCAACTTGATCAGAGAGCGCAGAGAATCCCACAAAAACTTTGGACTAGAGGTGAACTTAAATAGGCTGGCGCAACACAACTAGCAAAATCAAAACATCTTCGCTAATTAACCCCCAAGAGGCGGAAATGAGGAAAAATAACTAACACGAAAAACACATTCTGACAGAATTATATTTGTCCTCATTTTGTCATGAAAGGGTGTGGTGAGGTGAGGCAAATCGCTAGGAGACCCAGGTTGCAGATGAGAAAATGATTATTTAATAACAAAAACAAAGATAAACAGTCCAAGAACCGGGGCAGCACTGCTGAGCGGAAACGGGCTCACCACAGGTAGCACACGGCAAACGAATGGACATCAATAACTGAACGGTAACATCAGACACGACTGACAGTAGAACGACAAGGACCCGACACCGAACACATGACACAGGTGGGACTAAATACACGAGAGAGCTAATCACGGGACGAGACACACCTGGGAAACAATCAAGGGGAGACAGGACAACACGGAGAGCACGGAGGACACAGAACTCGAAATACACAGGAAAACTTGAAACTAAACACAGGAAAACACAGAACCTGACACATTTATGGATCAGTGGATTTATTTCTAAATTTAATCAGATTCCCTCAATGAGACAAAGAAAATCAAATCATTTATTAATCATCCAGGCGAGCACGGCCGACTCCAATATATGGAATAATATGAACATTAGCAGTGATTTTTAAAAAAAAATTATTTCTTTTTAATTAATTCATTTATTGGTTTTTCAGTTAACTGATTAGTCCGAGTTCTTTATCCCAAAAAGAAGGTTTTTAGTTTATTTCGTTACAAAAATTCATGTTTATGCGTAAGATAAAGTGTTGCAAAATAGCTTTTCTTTTTACTGTAAAGTATATTAAAATGTTTACCTTCAGCACCCAAAAGCAAGTCCTTATTATAATAAAACAAATTGATTGTCAAACATGATGTGAATCAGGCTCCCAGGAAACAAAAATAAACCTCAGTTTGGTCAAAGTGCCACTTTCAGCATGCAACTTTGAATAAACTAGTATTTTCTAGAAAATACTAGTTTTCTACATATTATATACATATACATATATATATATATAATTTAGGAATGTCTTGTTTTAATTGGATGTGTTCATCTACAGTTAAATGTGATTAAAACTGGAAATCAACAAAGTCTGCTCATTTAATACAAGCTGGCAGCTAATCAGTCAAATGTGTGAACAAAAAATAATAACAAAGCGGACACACAACTTCTCTAACTTTCAAATGTGTTCACTGTTAAAAAAAAGAAGATAAATACGTTTTTAAAAATGGTCTCATCAGCCGTCCATGTGTCCATCTCTCTTCTGCCGTTCGTGTTTTTGCGATTTGTGATTAAAACGTACAAAGCTTCCAGACGTCTGTTGTACCGCACTTTCAACCACTTCTGCCTCTGAAAACTTTGAAAAAACTTTTCCATCCCGTCTCATTAGGGACTCATTAGACACTTTAAGTCAGCTGTTTCCAAACAAGCTCTGTGTGTAAAAGACACGCACACACACGCTACAGCAGACTGCAGGGAGATTCTTCACACACACAGGTTTTGAGATGAACGATGAAAATGTACAAATGACATTTTGAATTATTTCAAAATTATATTCAATGTCATTATCTCTACTGATGATGCAGCAGCTTTAGAATTTGTAAATGTACAGCAGCAGTTTTCACTTCATTAGAACTTCACTTAATGTCACCGAGGTAAACCGGGTTTGGGTTTGGTGCATTCACACTAGTCCTGTTTAATCCGCTTTAATCAAACTCAAACTCTGATGCGGACCAAACAGAACAAACTCTGGTCTGCCTAAAGACCTGAGTCTCTGTTCGATTGAAGTGAACTCTGGCATGGTTTGAATTCATATGCCAACACCAGGCGGCTCCAAAAGCAGGAAGTGGACTTTAGCGCAGGGCATTCTGGGTAAATGCTACCAAAACAAACACGCTAGTCTAGCGGGAGAAATGGCTCGTGGTCTTTCACCAAAGACAAAAGAGTGATCAAACAACCGCGAAAATCTAATACCACTCAGTGTCGTCTTCAGAGGTTTTCATGTCGTTTCCTTCAGTGTTTCTTTGTGCAGCGCCCCCACAGGCGAGGAGGGGAATAAAGGGTTTGGTTGGTTTTACACTATGCATTGTGAAAGAGAAGCACATGAGCTGAAAATGTAACAAATGTTTCCATTCCATTATTCAATCATTTCAAATTCTGCTCTCGTTTGAATGTGTTGAGAAACAACCTGTCAGTGTCCTCTGTTTTTCCACACATGCTTGTAACTTTTGAGTATTCTTTTCTAAGATTAGATTTTAAAGAACACATTTTATATATATATATATATTTTTTTTTTTTTTTTTTGACAAAGTCTCAGGAACTTTACCTGCAGTCCTTGGTAATTGGTTAATTCTTCAACATCCTTGTATCTTGTGATCTTTCTAGTTCCCCAGCGGTGATTTTCTGACAACTTTTCTATCATATCATCTCCATTTTGACTTTATTTCTGTTATATGTTTTCTCTATTTTCTCCCTTCCAGATCTGGTTCTGTGTCCTTGGATGGTAAAAATGTTCAGGTTTGTCTTTCCTGCTGCTTTTACACACAAGCAAACCTTTACACGAGGGAAACATCAGGTTGAATTTCGCTTCAGTTGTTTCGCTGAGGAGCGGTGGTCGGTGTCGAAAGGTTCCAGTGTAGTTCCAGACCTCTTCGCTCCAAAAATATCAAGAGCGCATTGATCTGGGCATGTGCGCACGGCCTGCGCCAGAGGTAACGAAGACGCCGCCGCAACAGAAAGGTGCACGAAAGCGTGAAACTCTTGAACACATGCGGTGTAAAAATAAACTGCTTTAAAATCAGCTCTGTATTCATGGTGCACGGCTGGATGGATGGAATCTGGAAGCCTGGGTTTTCTCCAGGCCAGTGGTGTGTCTTTTATTTATTTATTTTTTGTCTGTTACACAAGCGGCAGCCGCCAGATTTAGCCCCGAGTTTAACTGCTGTTCACCAGAGAAGTGTTGTGGTTGTATAACCACCACAGCGAGGCTCAACCATCCCCATGTAGGTCTAGCGTACTTATGCACTTGATGGCGCCTCGATAAGGCACCCACCCCAGTGGAGGGCCATTTTCATCAGCCGGCATCGCCACTTTACCCCTCTCTCCATCTTTACGTCTGCCCACAGTGCTGAGCACAGGGGACCACGAGGGCCCTTACAGGGAACACAGCCGTCCACACTTTGTGTTTACAGATGGAGCTGCTTTTCTTCTCCTTTAAATGCTTTTGGGATTTAGATTCAGACTGCTGTACAGTATGGCTCCACTCATTTGCTGTGTGCTGGGGCATAATGTAAGTACTCATAATACAAGAGGACACTTGACAAGGGGAAGACTGACAACAGTCTTGTTGCGTAATACATATATTGTAACTTATTTAAAAGCGCCACAGAAAAAGAATTTGCCCCCTCTTACGAACTTCTGTGAAAAAGCAGTTGCTCCCTGAACGACGCTGCTTCTGTCGTCCTTGGCAGTCAGAATTGCCATCAAGCATTTGCAGCAAGTGGCGATGAGTCTCGCACACTGTTGTGGAAGACTTGTGGCCCGCTCCTCTTTGCAGAGTTGTCCGAGTTCAGCCACATGGAAGTGCTTCTGAAAATGAACACAGTCTGAGTCATGACTTTCACTAGGCCATTTCATTTTATCTTTGAGCCATTCAGATGTCGACCTGCTTTTGTGCGGCAGATAAATGTCTTCCTTTACAAACTAAATTTGCTTGAGGTTAAAGTCGAGAACTGTCGGTAGGACATTATCCTTTATGATATTCTGGTAAAAAGCGCAGAATTAATATTCCATTAAATATAGCCTGAAGAGGTAAATCAGCCAATGACTATCACACCACTACCACCGTGTTGAACTACTGATTTGGAGAAATGCTCTGCTCAGTCAAACATTTTCCCAAAGGTCTTGGGGATCATCGAGGCGTTTATTTGTATTTTTTTTTACTTCCGTGAGGCTGTGGTTGTTTGTGTTTATTATGGTAGGTGGTTGACAATATTTTATGGATAGGATTACTACTTGTTGAATCATAAACACTGAACTTAACTGTGACAAACAAGGCCTCCAGTACCTTAGATGTTGTTCTACCTGCTGGATGATTCCTCAGTGTACTCTGAGTTATTTTGAAAGACGGGACGCCACTCTTCATCTTTTTTGTTTACATTTTCCATTAGTAGCTGTGGTACAATTGTGTCAAAGCCTTACTTTTCCACCCTTTTCACACTATTTCTGTAGAACACAGTGACTTTACTTTTCATCTGTTCTTGTATTTCTGTACCTCAGGTCATGGTGTATTGCTTTTTGAGATCTTTTAGCTGTGTTAATGCCGTCAGACGCTCCATTTAAGTGATCTCATGACTTTTACAGATCTGATGGTAATCAGGCCCGGTTGTGGTAAGTGAAACTGAGTCAAATGTTACAGATCAGTCATTTCACAGAAGCGTTTACATTTTCGCATTCACTTCTTTGGTGCTTGCTTTCCCTCTGAAAATTATTTAAAATTTTGCTTTTGTATTTACTTGGATTTTCCTCTTGTCAAGTTTTTTTAATAACAATTTTAAGTATTTAGGTGTGAATAAAAAGTAGTCCATACTGGGTCGAATACCTTTTTTCCCCCTCGGCGAATATAAGCTTTTGGTTCTGAAGAAAGCTGGACTGCAAAACGTAAGACCCGATAGGCTCTTGCGACTGCAGAGAGCAAAACTGCTAACGAAGGACGGGATTCGTTGATGGCGAGAATGTTGTGAAAACATGAGTCAAGGGTCTAAACGGCAGGCGCTTGGAGGAGAGAGCAGCAGGGGAGTGGAGACGGAAATGTGAGAGGGAGCATAAAGTGAGTCAGAGCGGGATGATATGCGGGTCGTGACTCCGCAGTTTCCTGCGAATCTGTCTCTTCCTCCTCATTACTCACGCGACCCGATCTAACTGGTTGATGCGAGCAGCCGCGGCACTCAGCGACTGGTTGGATGGATGGCTAATTGACTGGCTAACTGATGAATGGACGGCCGCTCGGGCGTTTGCATGGCTTTTTTGTTCTGGGTGGATGTAGGACGATGATTGATGATAGAGCCGATGAACGATCGCGGATGCACAGATTATCGGATGATGAGGAAAGTGAAGTTGTGGACAGAGACCATCAATACGTGACCCAGAAGAATGAGCTGACGTGGTGTTTGCTGGGATCTGTAGTCTGCTCATGAAAGTGTGTAATTGAATTAGTATCATTTTTACAGTTTGCGCTGGGGGAAAAAAAAAACAGACAAAGCAAAATCTAACTCAGATGAGCCATTCAGTACCGACTCCTTTAACATCTAAACGAATGGATCTTGTCATGAGCAAATCACAGAATCTGTGACAAAACTAGAGATTTTCAACATCATAGTGAGTCGAAGCAAACATCAACACCCATTTAATCACAGGAAGTTTTGGAAACACTTCTCCAGAGTTCAGAACCAATTGGATCAGTTTGGTTCTGAGCTCTGTGCGGACAAGACCTGTCCTCATAATCTGATCAATTTGGATCAAATTTTGCTTGTCAAAATTTTGTAAATCCAGACTAGGGATTCCTCACGAATGTGAAATTAAATCAGAAGGCTCTTAAACAGCGCGTTTAAATGTGCGTTGCAGTTGAATTGTAAAGTGTACATGCCACACATGTGTTGGAAAAGGGGTTTAAATACATTTTTAGAGCCATAGTTCCTGCTTTCTGAGGTCCCCACACATCTTTTGACACCACGCAGCATTCAGAACATCAGAATTAGCCGGCGTGAATGTGATCGACGTTGAAAATCCAACGTCTCTCCAGGGGCAGAGAATGTAGATGGCAGATTACAAAGTCGAAACATTTCCCTCGCTGTTGACTGATGCTCAGTCTTTAGCTTGAGGTTATGCCAAAGTAAACACATCGTCTCCAGCCCGGCCCGTCTGCTGATGTTCCGATAGCTCAGTCTGTGCTGCGTTTTTCACAGCAGTACGAATGAGAACCCCGCGCTCTCCTGGGGGTTTTGTTCGAGTTTGCTTATGCAAATGATGAGAGTATGTAAAGTTTGATTTCACACACACACAAAAAAAAAAAGTTGAATGTTTTTTTCTACAGAATGAAGGGGAAAAACGTTCATCCGAGGTGAAAAAGGCAGAGATTAATTCAGGTCCAGATGCCAAAACTTTTCAGCAAGACTTTAAGCAGTGTAAGAAAGGATTTTGGAGGATTGTAAATCTGAATTTTAAATTACCTTAATATATACCTTAAAGCATCAAATCAGCTTTATTATAATAGGAAAATACTTTTAAAACTACCTGTTTGTGGACAGTAAAAATTGCATTTGACAAAATATCATAAAATTCACTTGAAGGAAAGAAATTTGAATCATTAGCTGCATTTCCATTAACCGTAAAAGTGAGCAAGTTAAAAGTATAAAAGAAAATACCTAAATTGAAACACAGCAATGTCGTTAAAGTTAATACGATAGGATGAGGCAGTTTTTCAGCCGTGTTGAAACAGATGGATTCCACAGCACTGCAATGCAGCCACTTCTTTTCACATCATATGAGTCACATGATCAACAGCCGGATGTTACTACTGGCGAAAATGTCAAAGAAGACAACAGGAAGTAGAAGGAGGATGATGGTTTTGTTTTGTGTTTTGGACAATGTGCAGCTCACTCCACCAGTTCATAAAAAGTTGTGTGTCATTCTAAAGAGTTGAATCCACATCTCTTCTGTGAAATGGCCGACTACATTTTCCCTAAAGCGCCACATACCTAGCCGCACCCAAGTAGGCGGGGCTTGTCGCTCCAACACCTGAATAAGATGCCCAGTCTCCTCTGATTGGCTGATGATGAGCGCTGATGCCAAGGCTGAATTATGAATATATCTCATGTAATTGATTACATCCATCGCTACCATGACTTTTAATGACTTGTCATGTGAACAAACTTATTCACGTGGGATTTTGATTTCACTTAATATTGCAAATTATGAAACTGTGTTTTTTCCACATTAGCAGAACATGGATAAAGATTTATAATGGCAACACAGCTAGTGATAGTTGCTTTTATTTCGGCTTTTAAGGCTTAACCTCTCCGCTGGCTGAAATCTAGATGAAAGATGGCCGCTTGCTTTACTCCACGATGTTGTTCTTGCTGAAGGTGAATTGAGGGGAGCTGATGGGGGAACCTGGCCCGTCTAAGGACACCAACCCCGTCTGCCTCCACCCTTCACCTGGAATAAGGGAGCTCTGTTCCTCAAGAGGCATTAAACTGCGACAGATCAGCAGAAAGTAATGTCACACATTACAACAGATAACTTCCTCCTCTTTACTCCCCGACCTCCCTCTCTTCGCTCTCGCTCGTTCGCCCTTGCTCGCCGCCTCTCCGGGGCCTTTTATTCTTCAGCGCTTTATTATCCGACGCCCACGGTCAGCGAGTTCATCCAGACTGCCGGGCAGAAGTATATCAGCATCTCATTGGGGGAATAAAAACCGTTGTTTATTCTCACATGCAACACTCGAGGGAGGGCGGGGTCACATGCCACTGAACTCTGGCTGACTAAAGCAGCTGTCATTTGGCAGCTCCAAAATGAATTAGAACATCAGAGAAAAACACCAGGCAGCGCTGGATGTCAGTCAAGTGCATCATCAAATTGCTTTCCATTTCGCCCGTAGGTGGATTTAATAAACAAGGACAAGAAGAAGGGCGGAATATTGGGAGGGGGGTGTTTTAGTTAGACAGGGGGAAACAATTTCACTGTGATTATATTTCTTATTAAAAGGGAGGGGGAAAAAATGACAGCAAAATACTACCTGTAGGTGATTTTGTCTTAATGGTTGTTGTTTTTTTTTCGTTAGAGGGGATTTTATCTTTTATAGATTTTGCTTTATGTGGACGTGAAGGTGACTTTTTGTTTTAACGATACGTAATTTTAAAATGATAGGAAATGCATTTTTATGATCTGAAATGTTGCATTCACAAGAAAATCCAAATGATCTTGACATTGACTGCACTCTGTTATTTCAGTAGAAAAATAAATAAAACTTTTCTGTGTATTATTCGTTTGACACATGGAAGAGTTTTTGCTTTGCGTAATTTAACGGAACTCTCACATATTGCAAATCAAACCTTTATTAAATTTTTTTTAAGTACTATATATTGATTTATTTATTGTTCCCCTTCTTAGTGCTACTAGGACCAAGTTTTGTGTTTTTAACCTCCATTGGAAAGATATAAATTCTTGGTGTGTTGTTGTTTTGTCTTTTATTGTGACTGGCTGTAAAATTATTTCCCCATTGGGACAAGAATAACAATCTATCAAACCATTAATAGCACATAAACATAGCCAGTGTTGCCAGTGACGTGTTACTCTAACAAGATCACTTTTTTCAGAAACAAGTAATTTAACACGTTACTATTTCCAAACCAGAAATCAGATTAAAGTTACTTATCCAAGTCACTGCATGTTAGTATTTTTGACATTTTCCTTTGTAGAAACATTTATTTTGCCATTTTCTTGCGTCGCGGTGAATGGCGTTACATAGACGACGCACCACATTTTTTAGCTTGAGGACAGATCAGATTAACTAGGGGTAGTTTTGCCTGATGGGGTGTTGGAGGTGCGACACATAGCACTAAAATAAACACTTATATTGACAATAACGGATGCCAAATTACTGCAGAGTCAGCTTCGTGGCAGAGCGGATAACCCCCAATTTACATGGTAATTTGTGCAGTGCGCCGCGCCGCCGTCGGGCAAAATGCTAACCAGGTAGCTAAAAACAGTTAGCAAACATCTGTAAACAACAACGGATTGAGCAGAGAGATCCACATTTCCTAGCTGGAAATATAGAAATACCACTTGAGTTTGTGTCAGCTAAAGATGACAGTATTAAGGTTTGCTGTACATCGTGAAACATTCTGAGTGACAGCAAGACACAAGCAAGTCTAAAGAAAAACGACTGGCATTTACCGTTAAGATGGGAGGGAATCGTTGGACGCTGTTGGACGTAACTAATGTAACATGTACCTTATTTTCCGGACTATAAGTCGCTCCGGAGTATAAGTCGCACCAGCCATAAAATGCATAATAAATTAGAACAATCCATATATAAGTCGCATCGGAGTATAAGTCGCATTTTTGGGGGAAATTTATTTGATAAAATCCAACACCAAGAACAGACATGTCATGAAAGGCAATACAAATAGAATAGAGGCAACAACAGGCTAGTACAGTATGCTAACGTTACATGACACAAAAACAACGAACTGAGAACGTGCCTGGTATGTTAACATAACATATTAAGAGTTATTCAGATAACTATAGCATAAATAACATGCTAACAAGTTTACCAAACCATCCGTGTCACTCCAAATCACTAAACGCAATGAAATCTTCGTCCTGTGTCGTTTTTAAACAGCTCGGCTAACTTCTTCTACTTCTCCAGAGGTAGAATAACACAGGCCTACAGCGCCCTCTTGCGGTTTAGTGTGAAAATAACATGTGATACTTATGTGTAAATTTCCACACATAAGTCGCTCCGGAGTATAAGTCGCACTCCCGGCCAAACTATGAAAAAAACTGTGACTTATAGTCCGGAAAATACAGTAGTCTAAATTGGTTACATTTGAAATTAACAAATCAATGGTCGGGGTATTCTTTTTTTAAAATATGTGGCAACTCTGAAGAGTTATTGTCAAAATATGGCTTTCAAATTATCAATTCATTTATTAAGGAGGGGAAAAAAGCTACTGGTTGTACTTAGAAAAAGTAATTTCCTTCTAAACCCAATAACCGGTTGTGCCACCGCTGGAGGCAGGAACCGTCACTACAATAACGTAACGGACATTAAGTCTCTGACATCAGTGTGGAGAAATTGTGACCCACTCCGCATTGCAGGATTCAGCTTCAGTTGGGGCTTATCAAGCTTAAACAGCCTGGTAAAGTTTAAGTTAGAGCATTTCTATTGGACTTCAGTGAGTAACTTTATTTTCATCATCCTAAGGCCTTTCAGAAGATGATGCTAAAGAAACTTAGTGCTTTCCAATCAAACCTCTCCTGATGCATAAAAAAAGAATGGAGCATGAGAAATTGAACTTTTTCCAACATCCACATACTGCAGAACAAATCCTAGCAGATTTAAAAAAATATAATGCAGAGATCTTTCTCCAAAAAATTAAGTTGGGGCTATTAAATCCTAGTATATATCTTGTTCAAAGCCTGCATATACCTTGAAATTCCCTCAGCTGGTGGTCAAAGGAGCTCAGTTTGATAAAATAGTCAATTTCACTTTCGTTATAACACAGATCTATTGAAACTGACCCTCTGTTCTCAAATGAATGGAAGGTCTGTGACTGGAGAAATGTGTTAAAGGCAATGGGACTTGATCTCTGCTCTTAAATATCAGTTTGGAATTTCATTTCAGTCAGTCAAGCAAACAATTTAAAGCGTCTAGTTTTAATGTCTGCAACTCTGAATTATTTTGGAGCTACACCTTCCAGAGGTATCGTATAAATATGAGGATATTTTCTTGGCATTTAGCTTCGTTAGGCTTTAACAAAGCCTAACGAAGTGACATGTCAGCGGATTGTATCACAACAGACTGATTTAGTATCATCTCTTCATTACAAGGACCAGGAGCAGTTCTACAGGGTCCGACTTAGAACCTCCTATGTCTTAAAGGGACTGTTGAGCTCAAAATTAAAAAATTTCAGCAATTTTATTTAATCTTTAATTTGCTAAAGAAGATATTTTGGAAAAAAAAAATCTAATTCCATATTTTTAAAATCGTGACTCTGTAGTTGGGGGAAAAAAGGTTTTAACTCACCTTTTCTCTATTTAAATCTTTTATGTTGCAACCTATCTGTCACCAAAAGAAGCAGACACCTAATTAGAGCTCCAGGTGAACATATTTGCGTTCATAGGTCTGCGTCACCGTCTGTCCGTCTGGCCTGCAAGCTGAAAATTCTGTAATTTGGAGACTTCTTACTCCCAGCTTGAACGTTATGCGGTCACAGTTACAAACCTGTCAGAATGATGGCTGAAAAGCCATGAAGTGGGAGAAGTTCAAGGTCCCCCTCCTAGTTAACTTTTTAAATGTTTACATTCCAAGTGAGCTCTTAAAGTGTATTTTTAGAACACTCTGGAGTCATTTGCAAAATTCAGCGATGTGGACTAAAATATTTTTGCAGAACAAAATGAAATCCTGACAACAAACAAGTATGTTGATGTACAAGCCTTGTAATATGGCTCATTTTGTCTTGACATTGTCAACAGAAGGTTTATGTGTTATATAAGTATTTGCTCGTAAAATGTTTATTAAAGATGTGGCACACAACTTATTGGTCAGCTGATCTGGTATCTGCCAATCAATGAAACCCAACTGGCCTCTCTATGAACTATGGCTAGTTGAAGTGATTAAAGCTATCCTTGTTTCCTCTGACTCAGGTGTTCAGAAAATATGTTGTGAAGTCCAGCCAGAAAGAATGCATAAGTGATGACTGGGCTTCTATTTTAGAAAAGCTGTCGGAGTAAATAGACTCACTTGTCTGTAGTTGGAGCAAACTTGGAGGAAGATGGAAATAAAAGCTTTACAGATTCTGTGTTCGGTTTTTATGATCATCATTCGCATTCCATTCAGCCCAGTCGTTCCCCTCTCCCTCTGTTTGTCCTTCATGTTTCACTCGCTCTTTCCTTTATCTGTATTCAGTTGGATTTACAGTCAATAACAAAACAAATGAACCATCCAGAGTGAATGATCTGATTTGGATGTAGTTTTGCCACTGAGGAGGTTAATGTGGTTGGACGTGTTTGGAAGAAGCCAGTTAGTCGCATCGTAGAAATGTTTGGCATGTGTGATCTACAGACGTTTACAAGAACGTTCTGATCTCCCGAGCCCACAAAGAAGAACAGCACCATGGTGGTACTGTGGTATCGTTACACATTAAGCATTGTACCTCTTAATCATTGGCCTTCCTGTCACATGACCTTTTAGTGCATCTGGTTTGAGTTGATTGTCTGACACATAAATTTGTGGCAAAGCTTGGCCGAGGATAGGCATGTTGCAACTTCACGTCACAGGCCCAAAATCCTGCTAGCCCACAAAAAACTGCTAGCCGACAATGACTACCACTGGTTTTAGCTGTCATGAGAAAATTGTCTAAAATGTATGCATGATGTATAAAAGAAAGGGAGAGGGAAGCAGATCAGCTATGCTAGCTTGACTTTGACAACCTCAACATGTAGATGTGCTGTGGAATTTGGTGCTTAACCCCCAAAAATCAGGGAAATTACATACCAATTCTGTGACAGTCAGTAGAGCAGGTGTTGTAACCAGTTAATCGACCATTACTGTTGTTCAGACGATCACTTTTTAATAACCGCAAATCAAGCCCGAAATCATAATACAATAAGGAACCGAATGTTCTGTTCTTTGTGTGGGAAATATTTGCGTGTTTTCTGGTGTTAAATTCTGGTACATATAGTAGAGATGTTCTCAGTCAGTTGCTATGGCAATGGGTCTGTATGTATCATGAAGACGAGTTTTGAGTTGTTCTTTAACGGCTTTTCTGTGTTATTTTGTCCTTTGCTCTGGCGCTCTGCTCTAAATTAATAACACCTACATGTCCAGGTTTCATTTTGTTAACAGAGTTGTTCTGCTGTGGCAGCGCAGCTGTGCAAAAGAATCTTCTGTTTGCCCTCCAGCGTCGTGGGCATGTGCGAAATTTCCAGATGAAAACAATAACATTAAAGGCGTCTATAGTTGTATTTTTGGGGAGAGGGATACTGGGGCTTTTTGTTCTGACCTCTAGATTTGCCCTAATTCGTTGTCCTCTGAGTTTCAGCTAGCTTGAAAGTTTGCTAATGCCTTGTCAGTCACCTCTGTGTTTCCTCCATGTGTTAATAGCTCTTACTGTGTCTCAGTGGACTTTCAATGACTTTGAAAGAATTCTTGAGTCTGTTGCTTCTTAAGGTCTTCAAAAAACTAAAAAAAAAGCACAAAAAACCCCCCAAAAAACAAAAGAAATCTCTTCAGGGACAAACGGTACCCAAATAAGTCACATTGTCAAAATCCAATATTTTCCACATAATGGAGTTCCAAAGGATTTCCTGCTTATCGTTCATAAAGCGTGATTATTGGAGCTAAGTAGGTTTTCTGCCTCTGTCTGTAGAAGTTGTAGCAAATCTCGATCACGTAATCTTGTGTCATTGTTGGTGTTAAACTCCGGGACTCCAAAGGCAAACCCAGCTTCGTTAAGCTTCCTTTGTAGTATGTTCCATCAGACAAGCTGAGCTGGACAGATGGAGAAATGAAAAAAAGAAACTGACAGGGGGGAAACAGTCAGAAAAGCAAAAAAACCCGACAGAACAAGTTAAAGAGCAGCTCTGCCTTTTGGTGAATCTGTTTCTTTTTGGCTGTGGAATTCAGACCATCTGCTACAGACACAAGCCACAAACCAAGTACTTCTGAGACTTTGCAAGTGTGTGTGTTTGTTTTAGTCAGTGATGTCATCATTTTGTGTTGGTATGTCTTTGTGTATATTTTCCACCATATGTCTTAATATATCCGTTTTCTCTTGTACTGATGGATTGGAGGTAAATAAAACATAAAAACACTATTTGTGAAGTCCTTTTTAGTTTATTCTAGATATAGACAACCTTAGCATATATAATCAGCTTTTCTTATTCCAAATGCATGTTTTTTGTTTTTTTTTTACATCTCCTTGCTTAAAACTGCAGTCTTTGTGACACATAGAAACTAAAAGCCTTTGAACTGCAGAAAGACAAACAAAAACACATACGGCTGCGTTCTTTTGAAATGCACTGTACCTCTTAATGAATAATTCCCCTTCTAGTTTCAGATGTAAATGTTGTAACTTATGTTTTTGTGAAGATGGGACTATAGCTTTTGCTTGGTCCATGTAGATTTCCTACATGAATGTAGAAGAAATGACTCATCACCTTTTTTTGGAGGGGTTTTTTTTTCTCACAGCATTTTTACATTTCAATTTACCTTTTAGCATCCAAACATATTTATACGCTGAACTTTTCCTATTGCAACCAGAAATTATGTATTCTTTGTGATAAACCGACAGTAGTGTATAATTATGAATTTTGCAAAATTTTTGTTCGCAATAAAAAAAAAAATCTCTTTTAAAAAATCCGGTGCAAACAAACAACTGCATTCATGAGTCACGTAAGTAGTTAGAGGTCTGCATTATTTCATCCCAATATGAGTCCAGCGGTTCTGTCAAGGTCACAGAGGTTTGTTGGAGAACATTAGTACCGTAATCACATTTTTATTTGTTAAATACATTTGACTAAAAGTAACATTGCAATATAATGACGCTGTTGCACTACAAAATAAATTTGCCCCTACTACCTAGCTAGACAAGAGACAGCTTTGAAAACAATATTCAGATTGTCCTTTTACATTATGACCCAGCTACAGATAGTTTTCCAAAAAAAAGAGAGGAAAATTTCAGGCTCTGTCCAGAAGACTTGCACAAATGTGCTAGATTGTGTTGGTCTGTGGCATAAAATCCCTTCAGGTTTATGATTTTGCCATCATAAAATCTGAAATTGTTCAAGGTGTATCAATAGTTTTTTTTCAAGGCGCTACGAATAAAATAATTTCACTTTTTTCATTTTTGTTTCCCTTTAAGGTCCTTTCCTGAATATCCTGAAGGCTCTACCTGATGGCTTTCCTCAGACGTTCGCTTCTTAGAGAGACTAAGGTTTTATACTAGATGTGTTCTGGGAAGATCTATAGCAGTGAACTATTCCCAAATCTTTTTCTTTTTTTTTCCAATTATGTACATTTTGGAGGAAAATGCAGCAGTGTTTTGTCCCCTGAATTTTATGCAGTCTCAGTTCTGAGATAAATGTTCATCCAGAACTGCAATAGTTCTAGTAATATAGTGTTCATAAAACCAAATTGCCCTGAGACAAATAGCATAACTAGTGGTTTAACACACCAGTGTGTGACCAGTTTGGACTGAAAATAAACAGAAAACAGGATTTTATTGAGGTGTTTTATTTTAATTCAGAATTATGGAGAAAGAAAAGTATAATTTATAAAGGTACTTATATTTTCATACTCTGTGGCTAACCATTTTGGAAATTTTAGATATTTGATTTGAAAAAGACAAACACATTAAACTTCAGAAGTTCTTCTTTCTACCATTGACATGGTTTCCATCATTTCAGCTAATAGCATATCGAGTCTTCAGTTGAATGGTTATAAAATAAATATCTTGGACATTATAAAGGTAATCATGGTTCTGTGAATGTTTCAAGGACAGACGTGTCTCAGGTGATGAAAGGGCGAAAGAGAAGGGTGAATGTCTTTATCATTAAACCTGTTTAAATAGCACTTTCTGGAGGTTTCTTTTGTGCCACCTGCAAACTCCAAACTCTTTGGTAAGATAGAATGTAAATCTAAACAGAATTCCTGTATTTACAAAAAAAAGTCACAAATTAACGGACCAATTTGGAAAGGTGGGGTTTTTAAATGAAATGAGGTATAGGAACCCTTTCTTGAGACTTTCAGCTGTTTCCATTCACTTTAGCTGTTTTAGAAAACACTTTGCACAACTCCGCAATACAAAGTGTTTCAGTGACAGTTATTTGGGGAAACGTGGCGCCATACATATATGAGAATTATCTGACCGATCCACTCAGATGGAAATTAGTCGACCTTGTCGTTCTTTGATGTGTGCTGGATTTCCGGTTTATGGAGACGGTCACCTTCGGTCTCACTCGCCCCATCCTCGGTGGAGGTCTTCTCGAAATTCGCCCCTGTGTGTCTTGGGAAAAATCCAGTTAAATTAGGCATCAATAACTACAAAGATTGTAATTACTTGAAACTCATTCATGCTTTCAGGCTATAATTTCACAAACGACTGGGTCACTTAACACATAATCATTCACAGAAACCACTTTCTTTTTTTTTCAAATTGGTGTCTGAGAGAAGAACAGACTTCTAAAGCTTCTAGCGTTGGTTCTGATAACAAAAGGAATTCAAAGGTGTCTATCTTAATGTTACCAAACATACATGCAAGAGCAACCCATTTCTTTACCTATTTATACTCTGTTATTCTGTACACACACTCACAAACACACACACTGTGCTGGTTAAGCAGATAGTGCAGTGTCAGCAGTAGTGACATGCTGTTAGCCGCGAGACGCAGTGCTTTTTGACACGTTGCTAAGCGTGCGCGCTCTCCTCCATTGTTGCTCGCCACCAGACTGCTGACACTTCATTAGGGATTCGCGCCGGTCGGTCGGGCGGCGGTGCGTGAGCGAGAGCAGGCCGGGTGAGCCGCGGGTCCTCTAATCTCGACGTAATGACGGACCTGCACGGAATCAATCTTCAGGCGTAATTAAAACGGACAAAGGAGGGGAGAGGGCAGGTTTGCTCGTAAACACGGAGAGATGAAGGGTGGAGGTATGGGAGGATGTTGGGGGGGAACAGGATGGTGGATGCTGAGTGATCATTACCGCTTCTATGAATGTTAGAGAAAAAAAAAGAAGGGCAGTTAGAGTAGGGAGCTATCACCCATGCTGATGTTAATGCTAAGTGCTCCAGTCAGGCTAACTTGATTACAATGACAGCCGCGACAGAGTGGAAGACATTATCCATACAGTACCTGACACCTTTTGGGCTTATTAAAGCGCTCTCCCTACAATTAACCCTGAGAGAGGGTGACGATGGGGTGTGCATCCCCTGCTGCGGAGCCAACACGATCGCTACATGCCTTCCGTGGGGCTGGGGAAAATCTGTCCAACGCCTTCCTTTGGCAGCGACAGGCCCGGTCTGGGCCAAACTTCCTTCTAAGTGCTGCTGTTCTGCTCAGGTCATTATGGTGGCAGTCGTGTCGGCGGCTGATGTCGGGGCAAAGTGGGGAGCCATTAGCAAAGTGCTTTGCAGAATTAGAAGGGACAACGGGCGGCTTATTTGGGGCAGAACGAGCACTTATACTCATGTCGCTGGCAGGAGAAAAAGTTTTCACTTGGTCACATTTAAATGGAATGGATAGTTGAATAGTTCTAAACATTACATGGTTCTCAGGTGTGGTAGGTCCAACACCGGGGATGGTTGGGATGTCTTCTGCTTTTAGGAGCAAAACTTTCACTTTGTTCAGTCAAGTAAATTCTTATTTAGTTTGAAATACCAGAGCAAAGTGTTTGCTCTGGTATTAGCAAACACTTTGCTAATACCTCATGAAAGTGATGTTAACCCTTTGTAAACCATTTTTGAGAGTTAGCCTCCACTGCTGCAATGCCTGTTGCTGCATATTTCACACATACTAGTGATTATACTGGAAAATGACGCCCTCTTGCTGTTTAAACATGTTAAGCTGCATTTAGCTTAATATCAGATCAAGCTGCATTGATGTATTGATTATTGTACATCACAATATTGTTAAAAGCATTTTTTAACAAGCCCATTTTTAAGTGTGATCAGTAGGTCGGTCATAATACCAAATTTTGCTGGATGATAAATTGTCCCAGAAGTTATTGCAGTAAATTAGGTTTTTTTCAAGTAATATAGCAATAATCGCCTAATAATGCAAGAACACTTTCTCAAAGATTGAAAAACTTTCACTTCTAATCAATGTTTAATGGAAGCTGTTTTAAAAATACAAAACATCAGAAACAACAAATAAAATGAATTATGAAGTCTCTGTAAACAAAATTGTCCTTCAAAAAATGTCTAGTTGATATGAAAGCACCAGACTGAAGAGGTTTGTCATCAAGAAAAATGATAAATCATGAAAATGGAAATTATTCAACTTATCATGTGATTAATGTATGTATTGCTTATTATGACAGGCCTGGTGACCAGCATTATTAATATAATGTACATAACCTGGGAGTCAAAGATTTATTTAGTCCTCAATATGACCAATTGCACCTAATGTCACTAATTTTAATCATACCTTTTATATTAAATGTAGGGCTACATTAAGGTTACATGATCGGCATGATTTAGCATCCTCTTGATAGCAAAAATCTTTAAAGATTATGTATAACTGTAATTGAATGGGATTCAATCAATTCTGTCCGAGAGATGTCCTTACAGATTTTCACTTTGAATTTTGCCTTTTGCTTTGAAGGATGTTTTCTTATCTACTTACTTCTCCTCACAGTAATTGCCTCAGAGTTGTGCACTCGGTGTGTTGTTGAACTGAAATGAAGTAAGACGTTATCCTTTCCTGTGACGCACGGAGCGCTCATTGTTCCCGTTTAACCTCCAGCAGAGTCCAGATGCTGGATTGGAGCACATCTGTAGCTGCCCTCTGACTGGATAGATCCATGTTTTTCACTGTTCTTTCTGAGGTGCAGTGGGAATGTGCAGCTGTTATTTATTTTTATTATTATTTTATTTTATTTCTTTAGGGTTTTTATAACCTGTGTTGCTTCTGCGCACTGCACAAGAGAAGAACAACTGAAAACACAACGCGGACACGTCGTTTGCATGAGGCCGTCATTGCGTCGCAGTGTCACAACCAGAATCGGAACGGCCGTAGAACAGCCACGGCTTCAGCCTGCGCTGCTCTGACAGCTGTGTCATCCCAAGGCTGCAGTCATAATCAGAGCGGGCCCACAGTCTGTCAGAGTGGCAGTCAGCGAAAGACTGCTTGTCATCTTTCTGAACGCAAGAGTGGCCATGCAGTCATAAGGGCACACCGGCTCTCACGACATTCATATCCGTGGGCCCAGTCTAATACGGGCCCACATTTTAATACAGCCCAGCTTCTCTGAAAAAGACACCATGGACACAAGTGATATTATGAGCTAACCAAAAATATATATATATATATTGTTGCCGAGCAACACAGACGCAGTCCTGAGATTCCAGGATTTACTACTTTGGAAGTCCTCAGCAGCAGCGGAGCAACATGACTCCACATGCATCGTTTATTTATTTTTATTTATCCATTTGTTAAAATTTGGTGGGAGCTGACACAGAAAACGGCAAAGGGAACGCAGTAGTTTCAGTCTGTTTAATTCACATTACAGTTCCACTGAAAGGTGCTCAACCTTTTCTAGGGATGACACAGCACAGGTGGAGTAGCTACATAAACACATTAAATACATTAAAGGGGCTGTATTAGGTAGAATTGACCTTTTTTTAGCTTTATATCATGTGATTATGTTATTCCCTCTTTAAAAGCACGTTACTTTGTAGCTGCCACTAAATACCTTGCTTTTCTAGCGTTTTAGCTTAGCTTCTGCTAATTACAGTGTTGTTGTAGTGCTTTAGCATTAGCTTCCGCTAAGTACCATATTATTGTAACGCCTTTGGCATTAGCTTCAGCTTAATATCATGTTGTTGTAGCGCTGTAGCATTAGCTTCCGCTAAGTACCATATTATTGTAATGCCTTTGGCATTAGCTTCAGCTTAATATCATGTTGTTGTAGCGCTGTAGCATTAGCTTCTGCTAATTACTGTGTTGTTGTAGCGCTGTAGCATTAGCTTCTGCTAATTACTGTGTTGTTGTAGCACTGTAGCATTAGCTTCTGCTAATTACTGTGTTGTTGTAGCGCTGTAGCATTAGCTTCTGCTAATTACTGTGTTGTTGTAGCACTGTAGCATTAGCTTCTGCTAATTACTGTGTTGTTGTAGCGCTGTAGCATTAGCTTCTGCTAATTACTGTGTTGTTGTAGCACTGTAGCATTAGCTTCTGCTAATTACTGTGTTGTTGTAGCGCTGTAGCATTAGCTTCTGCTAATTACTGTGTTGTTGTAGCACTGTAGCATTAGCTTCTGCTAATTACTGTGTTGTTGTAGCGCTGTAGCATTAGCTTCTGCTAATTACTGTGTTGTTGTAGCACTGTAGCATTAGCTTCTGCTAATTACTGTGTTGTTGTAGCGCTGTAGCATTAGCTTCTGCTAATTACTGTGTTGTTGTAGCGCTGTAGCATTAGGAAAACTGTTTGATTAATTTCCTTTGGATTAACTCAACTAACATTTTAGCTAACTGTGCCGTATAACATTCAGCATGGTATTGTGCTGAGTGTTATGGTTTTAAAACTTTTAAAAGCATATGTTGCAAAGTTATTTTAACCATTACTTACCTAAATAAACACTCTCAGTCAAAGAGTTGTACAACCTCAACCTGTTTACTACATAAGTAGAGGAAATGTCTATTTTTTCAATTGGGTTTTATACCAAAGACTACATGTCTGCTCCTGTATGTCCTCAGCAGCTTGAGGCCGTGGGACTGCACACATTAGGCCAGTGAGCAGGTGTTTAATGGACTCTGGGCAAAACCACTAAGACCTCTGCACTCACGGCTATTTATCACACTCAGCAGCTCACGCTAACATCTCCTGTGTAAACAGAGATGGCGAATGCGAGAGACCTACCAGTGACATCTATCCATCATTTCTCTCAGGCGGTGAGCGGACGCGTTTGCGTGTGCATATGTCTCGCAGGGGGAGACCCAATATGCTCCGTCCAAAATGATCTCCTCCTGTCCACTCCATTAAAATGTCAGAGGTTGCTTAGTTGATAACTCGCTCTGGGGTTTGACCACATTTTATGTCTCTTCCTGGCTTATTATGTCGTTTTCTTCACCGGTTCTCCAAAATGTACTCCTTTGTCTGCACATAAATGTGTATATTTTTTGTATAAACTATGTAGAAAATTAGGTTTTTAATTTTGCAAATGTGGCTTTCCTTGCCTACTCCATATCTCGCTCTCCTTCGTAGCATCCTAACTCTTTCAGGTTAATGCTAAATATATCTCTGTTTACTTGGCAAAAAAGGAAAAAAATACTGGGAGTGAGGTTTTTTTTATATCATTTTATACCATTCTTGCAGAATTCAGCCACTGTTTAAGTCAAGGTTGTCTAAAGTGTGGACCACGGGCCATTTGTGACCCTTGAAATGATTTTGATCAATCACCCCGATTGGTAAAACTGTGTCCAACAAAAAAAAAAAAAAACAACTGTAGAGCCCAACAATGTTGAAATCATATGTTTTTCTTTTAATAGTCCACAGCAATTTTTTATGTTTTGGATCTTAAAGGATTTACAGATTTCAGAAAAAAATGTTTATCAAGCAGGCAAAAGTAAAACAATAAAATAAAAAAAAATCTAACTTATTTTTTCCCCCCATTTTAATGTAACTAATTTTGGCCCTAGGGTCAAAATATTTAAGTGATTTCTTTAAGTAAAATGATTTCAAAGCTGCTTTTGGTGCTCACCTCTGCTATCTAGTCTGATTTAAAAAAAATAAAAATTTTGGATGATCTGAAACATTTCGTTCAGGCAAATAATAACAAAATGTGTGAGGGTGCCAATACTTTTTTACATTACTGTTCATACGACACAGGTGGGAACGTAAAGCCACCAGCTGCAGCTGCTAACCAATTAGCACTCACAAAACAAGCTTCCCGAACAAAGACGCATGCATGGGTGATTGCTGTAAGTTTCTGCTGGGACCAGGCCTTGCAGCAGATGTTCCAACACAACTGTACCCTACAGTTACAGAAAAACCACAGTATGTCCTGAAGCCATGCAGAAAAGCAAAACATTTCTACAGCAGCTGCGATGCCTTCTCCTCCTCCTGACAGAGGCAGACATTTACCAGAGCAGAGGAGAGCGAAGACGCTGGGACGACTGGAAACGTGGTGCTGTTTGACAAGGAAGAGATGAATAGCTAATCAAAGGTCTATCGTAGAGTGGATTTTGTAGATGGGCAAAACGAAATTAAAAGTTAATATTGATTGGAGATTAAGCGCTGCGGGTTTTTTGGGCATGGGGTGAGAAGTCCTCTGTGCCCCTGCTGAGTTTTGTCTCACCGTCACGCGCTCCTGGATGGTGGATGGAGTCGGTGCACTTACTGAAAATAGATCATTCTTTTAAACTCAGAGATTTTAGGAAGCTTCTGTTTGATCCTTGTATTCCCAGAATTCCTTGATTTCATGGTCAAACCATCAAAACTTTTGGGACATTCGGAACCAGACGTTCATACAAAGACATTCTATTTTATCAAGTTAGCCAGAACATTTTTATTGAAGCTAAAGAAAAGTTAAACTTAAAAAAAAGAAGTAATTCTTGTATCATTCTAGAGTTCATGTCTAAACCAAAGTTTCCAGCCTCACTTGTGTAGTCGCAAATCTGAATCTTTAAATTAATAAATTTGATGGAAAAGCCTTTGCAATAAATCAGCATTAGTCTTTTTGAAACCATTAGCCAAGGAGAAAAACACCATCAGCACATCTTTCTCTCCTCCTCTGGAGAGACCGTTCAAACAATGAGCGTTAATTAAATTGAACTCATTTCTAAAAAATGACTCTTTCTCGCTTTGTTCCCTGTCGCTCTGTCTGCTTGAAGACGAATAAATAGACTTTTAATCTTCCCTTTAAAAAAGAAATCAATGGCAAGAGTAACTAACTTGTAACCCCCCTGCACGGTGAAACAAATTGTGCAGCTATTTTCTCTCAAGGTGAGGGAGAGTAATGCTAACGTAATGATGCGTTGCAACATACATCAATCTGAAAATAATCACCACAAAAGCACGTGGCTAGTGGAATAATTCATAAGTAGCTTTTCAAAGCTAGCTTTCTACTAATGAACGGAGCCATACTCATTTAGTGGCAGCCATGGTAAAGACGGGTTAAAAACAGATTAGTCTTTTATTTGAGTTGTTTTCTGTGAAGAAGAAAAAAAAATTCTTTAATTTGAATACATTTAATTATTCAGTGGAGTTTTTTTTAAACATCGTTAACTAGAATTTATCATGCTAAATGATAAGCGATGCGATAAAGTGTTTGAGAAATCCTTTAATCTCCCACGGAAACCACTCAGGGTTAAGAGAGGACTTCCTGAAGCTGGAGCTTCTTAAAGAGACAGACGCCCCATTTCAAGGTATTAAGTTACAAAGTCAAATTTCTCTTACGTAATATTTGATACCTACAGCAACATAAGCTACTTGTTTGTGCTGTGAAATGGCACTATGTGACAGGAAAACACAATGCTGCCCCTTTAAATCTGAAGCCTGGCTTAGTATAACTACTAGCATAGCCGTAGGCTACATTTTACATGAAGTTAAAAACACGTGAGGGATTAGCCCCGCTGTAGGATCCTAAATGACATCAAAACCTTTCATTTTCAGGAAAATAAACCAACAAAATGTTCAAATCAGTTTTAATATAATCACCAATCATGTTGTTTGCTAATTATTGATTGCGTAGCCTCATTCAGAAGGCCAAGAATAGCTAGATGTTTGAGTGGTTGTGAAAGATGGAGAACATTTCGCCAACCTGAGCAGGCTGACTGCATTCCAAGCTGTCAATACCTGAAAAAACCCAGCTGATTAATTTCTGCAAAACTGAGAATATTCCATTGCCAAACCATTGTACAATTCATTTCTTTGCCCCCCCCCCCTCTCCCCTCGGTGGACATAGCGTAGCTATTGGGGCTGACGCGTTCCGAGTTGCGTGTGTGTCTGCGGGGCTTTAGCGGTGTAAGCCTGGTTTCGAGCCTGTCAGTGTCTCTATAGCCTCTAATCCATGTGTGGAGTGAAGGGTGACCATCTCTTTCTTGCGTTTTCTCTGTCCAACTCAGTCTCTCTGCCTCTACCTAAGCCTCTTTTCACCCCAATTTAACACCAATCGTCCTTCTCACATTGCTGCCCATGGCCGCAACATCACCTCCAGCAAAGTCTGCCACACACACCACAACCTGTCACTCCCCTCAGCATCACTCCGCTCCACACTGATCTGGAATGTTTCGTCTCTCAATAATACCTACCTCTCCATCACGATCTGCTTAGTTCTCCCTCTGTCTGTCGTTTTGGGGCTTTCTTTGCGCTTAAATGCGGGAAATGCAATCGGAGCTACTAAAGAAGGAATTGGAAGAGGATTGACTAACGGTGCATTCACACCAGCTCCGTTTGGTCCATTTTAATTGAACTCTAGTTCGATTGCCTTGAAAGTCCGGTCTGTATGGGGAGGTGTGAATGTTTTGTTTGAAGGATTATGAACTGGACTTCAAATTAGTAAGCATCTGGCAAGTTTTCTCCTCAGATATGAACATGGATGGGTGGTTTACATTCTCAAACTTTGTAAAATACTTGAAATTGAAAGCCAAGAATTGTACATAATTTTACACAGTTTTTACTATTGTGCATTTATCATATCGTTTTCCATTTATCATGATAAATTGTCATGGTAAGCTTTTGATTTATTGTTATAAGTTCCAAGCAATCCCTTAAAGCCCCAAAATGTTGTTGTTATTGTGATTTTTACTATCTTTTCTCCACTGTTAATACAATAAAGGTGTACCAATAAATATCAATACATCTGAAAACATGATTAAAGGCAATTAATGTGTGCACTTTATTGATGCAAATCACTCTTCTTTATGTAACTGGTGTCCTGAAAAAGCACATAACAACTGGGAATGTTTTTCAAGAACTGAAGTTTTGGGGCCGTTATTGATTTGCCATGCAGTCACACCCATACAGCTCTTTTTAAAAAAAAAAAAAAAAAAGAGTAATAAACAGCTCTTATCATTGTCACAGTAGTGAAATACCATGATAAAACTTTAAGTCCATATCACTCACCCCCATGTTGAATACACACCTAAAGTCAATTGTTCAACAGGCACATTAAAAATTTCCGATTGGTTCCACAACATCAAGCACAGCTCCTAAAAACCAGCGAACATTCATGAATCCGATTGAAACAGGGTGTGAAGGCTTGGAAAAGGTGATTAATATTTAATATGAATTGTGAGAGTCTATTTTAAGGTCTATCATGACGTTTGGCACACGGGCAGAGCAGCAGTAGGTTTGTGACGTCACCGTCCGGTAAGATTATTCAAGATGAGCCGTAAGTAAAAATGTGGAAGTTTTATGGGGGGGGAAATCAGGAAATTACAAATAATAAAAAGTGGACCCATCTAAGCAGGTTAGAGTGTAAGCAATTCATAAAGAGCTGTGTGTTCATGTTCCAAACTTCCCCCTTGTTTGCAGAGAGAAGGAAATGATGCTGGCTGCCTCCCACTCAGCGTGGCCCCGGCCCCTGGCAGGTCCCCGCGCTGACACCCGGGCCCTCAGGGGACCGCAGGGTCTGACTGGAGGAGCTGGGGCCAACCACTCCTGTGTGCTTAAAGTCTCTGAGAGACATATCTTTTCTTTACAATTGAAAATGGTTTGCAAACAATAACAAGCATTCGGTGTGTACTGCTGTAGGAGGAAGGCAGGACGGAGGAGTCCTCTCCCATTTTCAGGTCATAATTGACTGATTTTTGTACGACCAGGAGGAAATAGGCAGTTCAGGAGGTCATAATACAGGTGGAGAAAATGCTCCAGGTCACTTAGTTTAAATGTGCATTCTAATTAATGTTTTTTAAATTTGTCAAACCATTTTATCCAAACCAAGAGGTTTTTTTTATTAATTTTTTTTAATGCACTGTGTGTATATAACCCGTATGATATTAATTCTATATCCATCTATCTATAATTACTTTGGGAAAGTGTCTTGCCTAAGGTCACGATTTATTCCTTATGATTAGATATGAAAACACACCTTATCACCGACCACCGGATGTCCACAGGTCCTTAAAAAAATCAAACTCTTACATTTATATATCTAAAATTCATTTTTTAATGAATGTTTTACATTCATTACATTGTGGTTAATATATGTAACCACAAGTCTTAAACTTTGTCGTGGCAGGGCTGTTTAATCTTGTATATTCTATCCTATTCTTTATTTCTTTCTTACAAGACTTTTCCGTCAGGCAAATCTGAGTCACCCCCAGAGATCTTCACTGTGTTCTGAGACTAAGGTTGAGACTACCGGTAATTAGCTTTTAAAATACACTAGCTAGCTACGAGGTACACCAGCGTGCTTGCTACTAGCTACACTAGCTAGCTACCTACAAGCTACTCTTGCTAGGTACCTACTAGCTACACTAGTTAGCTACTAGGTACACTAGCTAGCTTTCTATTAGCTACACTAGCTAGTTTGCTTTTAGTTACACTAGCTAGTTACCTAAAGCTACCTAGCTAGTAGCTAGGCAGGTATTTTCTTTAAGTGTTTCTTGGGTAAAACTATTTATTTATTGCTAGTTGGCTGAATTGCGTTCATCTTTGCCACTGGCTCATTTCTGTTGTGAACCCAAAAGATGCTGGGCAGATTCTGTTCAATACAAACTTGTCAATATGGGGGCTAAGATTGCCAAAAGCCAATAAACAGTCCCCAAAACTCTAACAGTTTTGCTTCCCTGGCACGGCTAAAGCTCACAAAAGAACGACAGCTGCCGCTGCTATTACCAGCACTGATCTCAAAGCAGCATTTGCTGTGACACAAACTCTGGAGCCTGAGGTTTTGTGGATTTTAAACCTAATGATAACCCACCACTCTTACCTATTTTAGAATTTTATTGGAAAAAAGTTGTTACTATGGATGGAAATACAGCAGAGAAGGACAGGAAAATGAACACAGAGGGAGAAACATATATTTTGTGCATTTCAGTTGTAATGGCCTTAACTAGTTGAAATTTGCCTGCAGGAATCCTGAAGTTGTTATGACAACAATTATGAGTGGGATTTGGGAACAAAACTGTTTCATTTTAAATCACGTTTTAAAAACTATCTTCCCGAAGCCAATGAGACACCATGAAAAATGATGATGTCAGTGTAAAAAATAACTTAATCTAAATGGGTGTTTTCCTTATTGTGCACCAATTGGTTCAAAGCAAACTGCTATAAAAAGATGAAATTAAACCATGCTTAATACTGGCCATGTTGAATGATGTATTGATCCGTTGAATCAGATGACAGAAATGTCCTCAGGTCAACGGTAATCCTCCTGAGACGTCTGACCATTTCAGCCCCCAGGAGACAGGAAGGAAGTGAGAGATGCTTGGATAGTAATTGGCCGAGAAATAGCGAGAACAGACTGATTAATACGTTTTATGTGAGAAATTAATGCCACTGCATCTTTAAATGCTGTGGGAATAGATTGACTGAGAAACGCTGTGCTGATGGTCACACACTGGGCAGATGTTGGCTTCATTGGCCCGCTAGACAAATAATGAGCGCGGTGGATGTGGCATCCGGTTGTGTGTGTGTGTGTGTGGCCTCTAATTGGCTCCTGTAACTGACTTTCCTGCAGTGACTGGAGCTGGCTGCGGGGACACATTTGTCTGCAGATATGCGCACACAATCACTGATGGGTCTGCAATTAATGATGGGAATAATATCAGCACAAGGCCGGAGTCAGTGGGAGAAAATGGGAAGACGACTGACTTAGAAAAACAACAAGGAGAGATGAGCATTGTTTACTCCAAAATGTCATTCAATAAGAAAACATATGGATGTAGATGTAATTACTTCATAATGTGGCTCGTATTCCTAATTGGTTGTTGGCTACGTAACTTTTATTAATATATGTGGGGGTTTTTTGTTTGTTTTTTTCACCGAAGTTTGGTTGTGCTGCCAATTACAACAGAACCCTTCTTAAAGCGGTCAACGCCATGAGTCACCCAAACAGGAGATTTTTGATTCACTTTTTTACAAACTGTAAGCTCCAAAGTCTTTAACGTGGAGCTGCAGACATTTTGCATATCATTGTTTACAGCAGGAAATTTTCCGTACGCGCACAACGCTGGAGGGCAAACAGACGATTCTTTAACTTGCCATCTGTAGCCCCACTAGAAAACCGTTTCTTTAAATAAATGGAACCAGGAGGTGGAGGTGTTATTAATGTAGCGCAGTGCGTCACAGCAAAGGGAAAAATAACAGAAAACCCATTGAGGAACAACTCAAAACCATTCGTACTCTTTTTGTTTTTTCTTCTTTGTGTCAGCTACGCTAGATACAGACCCGTTGCCATAGCAAATGACAACAACGCCACCAGTGTTAGGATTCAACACAAAAAAAACAAAAAACACTCAAATATTTCCGACACGGAAATATTTGCCTTGCAGCAAGAAGGTCCTGGGTTCGATTCCCGGCCCAGGGTCTTTCTGCACAGAGTTTGCATGTTCTCCTTGTGCATGCTGGGTTCTCTCTGGGTACTCCGGCTTCCTCCCACAGTCCAAAAACATGACTGTCAGGTTAATTGGTCTCTCTAAATTCTCCCTAGGTGTGAGTGTGTGTGTACATGGTTGGTTGTCCTGTTTGTCTCTGTGTTGCCCTGCGACAGACTGGCTACCTGTCCAGGGTGACCACCCATCTCTCGCCCGGAACGTAGCTGGAGAGGCACCAGCACCTCCTGACCCCATTAGGGACAAGGGTGTAAAGAAAATGGATGGATGGATGGATGGATGGATGGATGGATGGATGGATATTTCCAACACATAGAACAAAACATTCAGTTCATTCCAGTAACATATGTTTTCAGGCTTGATGTTTATTTTGGGATTATTAATAAGTGATTGTCTGAGCAGTAACAGTGGATGATTAGCTAATTTAAATACCTGCTGTTAATGATGATCTGTCAGAGAGTTGGTGTGTGTGTGTGGGTCACCCTTTTTTTAACTAAAACAAAACACACCAAAATCCGCAGCACATCTACATGTTAATTTGCTAAAGTCAAACTAGCATAAGTGGCCTACATCCCCCTCCTGTGCGATATATATATATATTTTTCAATACAAACGTTTTCCTCACGTTACCTATTTGTAGTAGTGTTGACAAGTGTCTGTATCACACCTACGTTTCAGGTTTAAAGCGTCACGTTAACAACTTGACGGCAGTCATCGTCGGCTAGCAGGGATCTTGTGTGTGTTACGTCACGCTGCGAAATGTTTATAGTGTTGAACTGTTTCCTCTAAGCTTCACGTTTTATTCAGTGACTTCCGTTCTTAATTTGTTGTCTGGTTTTGTTTTTCTAGAAATTGAGTATTTTTGCTCTATTAGTGCTCCTGAATGAATTGTGACTGTAAGTGCTCCACGGAGATCTTTTACTTTGGGCAAATAGGGTGAAGAACCAACACTCAACACACTCAGCCGAGCTATTTACTCGGTCTGCTGACTAAGAGGATTGTCGGCAGACTTGTGCTTTCCATCAGTCTTTGTTTATGGTTAGAGTCGGGGTGCTAACTGAGCAGTGGTCGGGTTAAAGGACAAGGCGTCACCTCTATGTATATTTCATGCAGATGCAGGAGGCAGGAAGCGTGTAAGTAGATGAAGTTTCTCCTCCCTGCTTCCACATCTGCAGGGTTTGCAATCTTTTGCTCTTATTTAAGGACAACTGCAGGGAATAAGATGTGATAAGCTCCCTATGTGATACCATACCTTTAGTGTAGGTGTTTGTATAGTGTGTGTGCGTGTGTGTGTGTGTGTGTGTGTGTGTGTGTGTGTGTGTGTGTGTGTGTGTTCGGTACATTTTTATTGATTAAAAGGAGAGAGGTGAGATCCGGACGTACAAGGTTGCCGTCGGCTCCCAGCTTTTCACAGAACTCAGAGGATTTTCTTCTTATGAGCCAATTAAAGAGTGTGAAGAGGGAATGCTTTTATTTTTCCTTTTATTTATTTATTTTTTCTCCTGGTTTGCACACCTTTTCACCTCTCTATTACCTAATGCTTTGTATTGCTTTCTTTAATTGAATCATATTTTTCTCGCCTTTCTTTGCGTTCAGTCCTTTCACCCTCTGCATCTCCGCTTTTTTTTTCTTTTGTTCTCATCTCTTGTACGATCTTGTCTCTCCATTTCCTCCCTCCGTCTTTGTGTTTTTAGATTAATTTTATCTTCTCCTTGTTACGCCGTGGCCACAGGGGGGAAGAGTGTATGTGATAGTAATCTCTGCTGCCTTGATCATATCTTGTTTTGCCATTGCCGAACCATGAGACGGTTTATTTCAAATTTTTATTTTTTTTTTTTAAATTTTTTTTAAGGAAGATATATTCCAAAAGTGAGCGTGTCTTGATTTCATTGCTGATCTAACCAGGCAACTTGGGGATTAACGGGCCCCTTTCAACTGAAACCAGCTCCAGGGCTCTTTGTTTCGAAAAATTCTCTTAAAGTGAAAGTGGGGGTTTTCGTTTCGAGATACGTTGCAGCTGCAATAGAGAAGCTGCTCCAAACATAGCCGCCTTTTTAAAGAAAGATAAAAGATTGCAGTACTGTGTAAAAAAATAAAGTGGATAAGGTCAGAATCTGGCTTAAATAAATTACATGGTAATAGTCTTACTCACTATAAATAATCCATTTGCTGTCTTCACGGCCTTCGTTGTTCCTAAAATGTTTAGTTTGCGAGTCACGGACAACTTCAGAAGTCCCTTTATGGATTTCTATAGAAAAGATCCACGTAACATAAAAAGTTTAATAAACTGGATGTACATAAAGTGCAATAAAATATGAGATTATGAGATGTTAGGTATAATAAATCCCTTTGGGGTTTGGTGTAGATTTGCCAAGCCGTTCGCTGTTTTAAAAGGGTAAATTTTTGTATTTAAAATACGTACACACACACCTACAGTCCTGCTCACCATTATTGGCACCCCTTCATGTTTTGCGTAGCTGAATGAATATCTTCAGAAATTAATGGAAATGTTCAAAACTTATATCAGCAGGATCTTTCAAATTGAGCTCCAAAGTAATTTAACAAAGACAATTACCATTTCAACATAAATATTTTAATTCCAATGGACAAAACAGAAAACCAGC